>JAVQJF010009402.1:0-17021 GCA_036023855.1 Gadopsis marmoratus | reverse complement strand
GTGGAATTGTTGGGTCTGTAGATATAGAGTTGGCTTGAACTTGCTCTATATTTACAAGTGCTATGAGATAACTTTGTTATGATATAGTGCTATATAAATAAAATTTGATTTGATTTGATTTGATTTATACTATGAAGTGCTTATGATGTAATATGAAGTTTTTTATGACATACTATACTATGAAGTTTTTCTGACGTAATATGAATTTTTTACGACATACTATGCTATGAAGTTTTTTACGACACACTATACTATGAAGTTTTTTACAACATACTGTACTATGACTTTTTATGACAAAATATGATTTTTTTACGACACACTATACTATGAAGTTTTTATGACGTAATATGAAGTTTTTTACGACATACTATACTATGAAGTTTTTTACGACATACTGATGAAGTCATAGTATAGTATGTTGTAAAAAACTTCATATTACGTCAGTGCTTGGGATACCTTGAAAGGATACCTTGAAAGTGCTTGAAAGGATACCTTGGGATACCTTGAAAATATACCTTGAAAGTCCTTGGGATATCTTGAAAACATACCTTGAGAGTCCTTGAGATATCTTGAAAATATACCTTGAAAGTCCTTGGGAAACCTTGAAAATATACCTTGAAAGTCCTTAAGATACCTTGAAAAGATACCTTGAGATACCTTGAAAATATACCTTGAAAGTCCTTGGGATACCTTGAAAATATACCTTGAAAGTCCTTGGGATACCTTGAAAGTGATACCTTGAAAGTGCTTGGGATACCTTGAAAGTGCTTGGGATACCTTGAAATGATACCTTGAAAGTCCTTGGGATACCTTGAAAATGATACCTTGAAAGTCCTTGGGATACCTTGAAAGTCCTTGGGATACCTTGAAAATAAACCTTGAAGTCCTTGGGATACCTTGAAAATAAACCTTGAAAGTCCTTGGGATACCTTGAAAATAAACCTTGAAAGTCCTTGGGATACCTTGAAATGATACCTTGAAAGTCCTTGGGCTACCTTGAAATGATACCTTGAAAGTCCTTGGGCTACCTTGAAATGATACCTTGAAAGTGCTTGGGATTGGCATGTTCAAAATGTTCACATTAACAAGACAGCAATTCCTTTGTGAAAACGTGAACATGATGATGTTTGATAGGCAGCCCAGTGTTATTGCCAACTGCCATGTGGCAGTCAGCAAATCTTTCTTTTTGGAAAGCCATGGGGGACAGCAGTGTTGTGGATGATGAAGCAGTAGGATTTAGGAAGACTAGAGGACAGAGAAAAGAGACAAATATAATTCATCCACTCTAAATTTGTCTCAGAGAGCAGAAAAGAGCGACCAAAAGCTCAATGTGGTTCTCATTTTGTGTGCCTTTGTTTGTGTGCAACGTGTGTGTGTGTGTGCTTGCTCAATGCGTCTGCACAGGCATCCATACTTTATGTATGTGAGAGTGCTTGTCAGGATGGATCCTCCATCTGAAAGATAAATTACCACATTACATGGGGGGATCAGACATGCAGTTTAGAGCTGACAGCAGATAGGATACTAGACAGATCCACAGGCATTGAATATGGCTCAGATACGCCCATAGAAAAACACGCAGATGTCGGTAAAAGTCCCACTTTTTACACACTTTCTGCTCTGCTACTGCACTATTATGCTGGAATACAAATGTGATGTAGATGCAGACTGACCTCTGTAGACAGGCTGTCTTTCCCATAAGAAAGCATTTTGGAAAACACACATTTGCTTTCTTGCAGAGAGTTAGTTGATAAGATGATACCACACTGTCTGTGGTATCATGTGTGGCATCACACTATGAACCCACAGAGAATTATCCCCCACCCCTGTGGAGCTTTACAGCGAGTTTTAGCTCATTGTTCTGGTTTTACAGCCTGCAAATTCACACTCACCATTATCATCAGCATCATTTTCAGCAGCAGCAGGCAGATGTACATGGTACACTACCTGCCTAGGCCCAAATGACAGGCAGACGAAGTTGGCAACTAGCCATGTGGAGTGGAGCATTTAGCAGCTAAAGGGCAAAATATCTTTCTCAGGATTAGCTATAAACCAAAAACAGAGATAAAAAGAGAGTGCAATACTGTATGTCAGTGTTGTGTTCATAGCTTTTGTCCGCTGTCCAAGTGCCAAAAAATCTGTGAGTCCAGGTTTAAGTATGGCCTGGAAATGGTTAGCTTAGCATAAACACTGGAAGCACTTCTAATGCTCGCCTGGCTCTGTCCTAAGTTATGTACCAGACTTCCATAGCGCAGTGACTTCCTCCAAAAACATGTTGTTTTTTGTACAGACTGAAACAAACTAGATGTAACGTGTTAATCTAGGGGTGTTGGCAGGTGGATTTTCTACCTTTGAACAGAGGCAAGCGAGCCGTTTCTCCGTTTCCAGCCATTATGCTAAGCTAACCCGGCTGCTGGCAATAGCTTGATATTTATGGCACGGACATAAGAGTGGTATCAATCATTTCATCAAATTTGCAGCAAGAAAGAGTGCATTTTCCAAAATGTTAAACAATTCCTTTGATAGGATCCGACGGTTAAAGCAGAAAAATACTTGTGCTCTGTGAATAAGAGGAAAAGTATGTATGATGACAAAACAAACAGAACTAGAGGTTCAATGAGGTGTGTTGTTAACCACTCAACCATCATATATTACAATATGGACTGCATTCTCCTTCATTCCACTAGTCCATTAAGCATCCAAATGCAAAACACAGACCAGTCAAACAGGGAAGAGGGTGCATCCTTGACAACTGTTAAAACAGCAATACTTTACGGAACACATTTATGGACTACAATCACATAGCAGAAGTACATCACGCTAAAGTCATTTTCAGGCCGTGACATAATGAAAACTACTCACCTCTTCCTCCTTTCAAGTAAAAACCCAGCATCATATTTGGTTTTAAGGTCAAAACACATTTCTGAAATAATGTTTTATGGTGGAACATTGGCGGGCAGTGCTGCAGAATGGGGTCAGTGTGCACACAGCGAAGCAAACACAGGAGGCCTTCAGAAGCCAACAGATCCAATTGTTTGGACGTGTTTGTACACAGTGCACGTCCACTCGCTTCATTCCTTCCCTGCACTTCACCAGGGTGAAAGTTAACACTGCACTTTAGTCTCCATAAATAAAACAAACACTGTGCGATGACGTTAGTACAGCAGCTACAGTATCAGTCATCTCACCCAGTCAAGAGTTTTGATGACGCAAAATGTAAGCTTAATTTATTTTTAATGCTTTCTGTCGATCATAGTAACATATCGCCCCATGCTAACCTAATTCAGACCCATCTTCAAATAGTGTAAGGCCTGAAACTCGACAACAGGAAAATAAATTAGAAAAGAGGTTCAGCGACTGGAAGAGAGGTAGACAGAAAGAAAAGAAGGAGACACAACCTCTGATTGAAGCGAGTTTGTTTTCCTGGCTTGGTAATATGATTGTACTAAAGCCTCCCTTGGTCTCGGCTCTGTCTTTGTTCCTCTGGGTGATTAAGACAAATAAACCACGGGATCAAACTAAGACAGGCTCTGGAAGACAGGAGAGATTTGAACGTATTTAGTACAGCCCAGCTCAGCATAGGTGAAAGCTAATGGGAAGGCAGCGAAGAGGACTGTGGAAAATAATCACCGACTCCACATCACATCATTTCACACTTACTGAACAGAATACAAACGCCACAGTTTACAGTAAATGATGCAACAGCCTGAAAATCGGCAGTGTGACACTTTCTAGAGAGACTAATTGCTCCTTCTTTCCAATTTTCTACCCCTTCATTTATCTATTAAACCATCTGGATTGCGGAGTAGAATAAAAAGGGCTCTTCCAATGAAGAATTTACCTGGATCTGAACCAGAGTAAATCAACATGTGACAGATGATGAAGTAAGAGGCACTATATGGATACACAGCAGTCCTTGTTCGACCTCACAGGAGATACATATAACTCTCAACAGGTGTTCTGTGAGGGCTTTCATCTATTTGTCTTCATGTCAAATGGTGCAAGGTTGGCGCTGCAGCAGGGCTGGTTGTCATTAGCGTCCTGGCACGGCATTCATAAGATGACAGATTGAGGGAATGAACGAAGAAGAAACAGAGAGCATAGGATTGTTTAAGCCGTAGAAATCAACAGTTAGAGAATAAACGACTCTGTGCCCAGTGTGAAACAGAAGTAGTAAAGACAGAAGCACAATTTCTATAAGAATCAAAAATTCAAAATTCCTCCAGATTTCCCTTTTTTAACAAGAAAAGAGTTTGTCCAGTGGTAGAGCTGATATAACTTCACTGACTTGAATTGAAGAAATAGAGAGACCACGTGGAACTTAAGAGAAATTTATTACAACCTGGGTCTTCGCTATAAAGATTTCAACTGGTCAAAAACAACATTTCACTCACGTTACACAAGTTATTGTTGAGATCTGGAAACATGACATCCCTTAAAAGAAATCAGACAGGACAAGAAACATGAGCAGTCTGATGATCATGTTGCAGACAAGCTAGCAGTTTAACCACATTAACCACCAGATATGTCATTTTCAAACCCTCATTGCACAGGAAAACTGCTACAGCAGGTATAGAGGGTCAAAGTTGAACCTGGAAGTCTTAGCAAAAAAAAAAAAGTCACCCCCAAAGGGTGTTGTGCAGTAGTGAAACAGGATAAAATGCACTTAAATGCATCATATGCAGAAATCGATATGAGTGAAAAACAAAGTACACAAGTTCAAATGATTTCAAAATAGGATCGATTACAAAAACAAATTGAAAGTCATAAAACATTAAACCTGCAATAATCGTAAACAAGTTGTGAACACAACTCTGACAGTTTCTTTTTGCACATCCTGCAGTCACGGAGCAACATTATCATTCATTTGTTATTATAAAAATATTGATATTCAGTGGGTACACTATATGAGCACGTGTTACATTTTCCTCACAGTCTTTAGTTGAGAGATTGTGACAGAGATTTTAAATTTGTTAGTTTTACTCTGAAATGGAAGCCAGAAGACATGATCTGAAACTCTGGATGTATGGGATGGATTTTACTTTCTTTAACAACTGTTTGTTTTACACAACAGACTTTTCTGTTATCGGTGATTTACCACCCTATTTAGTCCATTCTTCTGTTTGACAGTGAGAGAAACAGATAAAAAACAGTCAGCAAAAACTGGTCAACGATAAAAAAAAAACCAAATGAAAGTTCAACAACGATCATACAATGTTAACAAACACGCTATGGCACTGTTGAACCACCAATAGGAACGATGGCTAAAACTACAATGATAAGTGGGATTTGTTCACAGTCACCATCTGACACTCAGCACTCACTGGTTGCAGACTGAGGTCTGGATGCGATGAAACAAATCAGCGTGGACATTTCTGCTTATTGTGTTAAGCTAAAACAGTCCTCAGGAGCAGCATGTGAAGTGACTCTAAAGGACAGCTGATGATGAGCCAGTAAAGCAAAAAATGCTGCTTGAAGCAGCATTCCTGTTTCAGAGGGATTTTCTTAAACTGACAGGGGGACTCGTGAGCCAGTGGTCTGTGGTTGTTTAGTACGTTTTCAATCTCCACTAATGGAAAAAACACTCCATTCTCATTCACATGGACTCACAAGGAGAGTGGCTTTCCCGCTCTGCAGGGGAGGATTACACATGATACAAACTGGGGAAGAACTGGCTTCCACACAAACTAAGACACAGAGATGGCGACTTGATGCAATATTCAACGTGTAACTATTCGGCACCACCAGACAGCTTCAAGAGCAGCAACAAATCCTTACACATAATGCAAATGGATGTGTGGGATTACAGACGGTTTCAAAGTGAGCGCAGACATTCAAGGTTTAGAGATGCTTTTCTCAACTCCAAAGTGATGATTTTTACCATCTTCTGAAGTCCTTTAAAGGAGAAACTAAATATGAAAGCTATCTTACATCATGCAGTGGAAACCCAGAGCTGAGGGCAGCGATACTTAAGTTATTATTAATTCTTTGGTCCACAGAAATAAATGACATGTCGATGTTTTTGCATGTTTTAGCCCATTAACAGCTGTTTTACTTTCCATTTTCCAAACCATAAGGTTGTTTTAATTGATTTTCCTCATTTCCATGATCGCACATTAATCGCACATGTAATCCACATTTACTTTTTTTTTGTCCTGTGGGTTTTGCGTAGCTTCACCTAAATGTGCACAACCGTTTCCAGCAAAGAGCAGAAAGGTGGATGCATACACACCTGCAAGGCTCCCACAGTAAATGGACATACAGTAGGCTGCAGTGAACTACAGATAACCTGACATCATGTGCAGCATGTGGGAGAGATTCTCCATGGCAGCAGTGTGGCCAGGTCTGTAATGATCATGCTAATGTCTGATTGCGTTTAAATTTGATACAAATGAGCACATTATCCAGCAATTTACCATCAGCAGTAACTGCATAATACTGCACTTAATTAACAAAAAAGGTTGTATTTTGACTGCCATGTCACATCAAGCACAAGTGTCAATAGGAAGTTGGAAATTTTTTATCCTCTTTCTCCATTTCTCTCAGGGGATCGAATACTCTCTGCTGTGGAGAGGAGACGTGCTGCTGGTGTAATAAACTATGATTCCCCAAAAAACTGCTGAAAGATTCCTGAAAGAAACAGGCCAACATCTAATTGAGCCTGGAGAAGAGGGAAGTTCTAACTCTTAACTCTTTTTTTTTTTTTTTATTATCCATCCCTGTGTTTCCCATTAAAATAGTTTCCAGCCACTGAAAAGAGGATTTGAAACAGCCTGCATCAGGTAATACCTGCTGGAGCGTTTGTCAGCTGAACTCTAGACCCTGGTTCTGGCGTTGGACTCTTTCCAATAACCCTTCAACCTAGTCTATATGATTTATTTTTTCCTCTTTTTAATCCTAAACATGCATCACACAGCATGCGATAGTTCTGCGTTTCAGAAAATTAGTGGTAAGTGTTGTCAAAATCAGAAAGATATCATTGTGACATATGCATCTTGTATCATGTTAGTTTGCTCTATGGCAGGCTGAAAAAACGAGCCAAAAATAAGAAACTTAAAAATCACTGGATAGTCTACAATACAAGATATCGAATAATAGAGTCTTTCACTTGGAACCGGATACATGAAGACTGATTCTTAGGCTACAGTAAGTCTAATTTTAAGACTTTGAATTCAACCAATCTAATAGTAAGTAAGATAAGACTGATCCAGATAACGTGAAATAAGACATTTGACAGTAGAAAGACATTTACACCAAAATAGTTCCATCTGTAGGGTCACATGATTTTTTATCAGGCTGGAAAACATCTGTGTGGTTGAGGAGAATTATAGACGACCATCTTGTTTACAAATTTGAATCAGGGGAATGGCAATTCAAAGACACACCAAGTTTGGGAAACAATCAATAAACTGAATGATATAAACCACGACAAGAATCAACCATATTGTGAAAAGGCCAAACATGTCCAAAACATTTTAAAAATGGATTTGATGAATTAATTAAAAAGTGATGTTGAAAAATAAATATGTTTTAGCAAATGACAACGCTAACAGGTTGCTATAGCAACGGGCATGCTGCATCCACGCCATGTCAGCAAAAATCAGGGGAATAAAAGCCAAGTTCACTCATTAGTCCAAGGCTGTTTCCTCTAAAGCCAGCTTTTTAGTAACACCAGATACATGGAAACTAAGCTTAAAATACTTTGATGTTTTCTTCCACTTGGTTGCTCATATTACTTTTACGATATGGCGCTAACGTTTTAACTGAATATTTATGCACAAATTGTGCCACTCAAAATAATCTAATTCAAGAATCTGAGACTAGCCTGAGGGTTAGACTAATCTTAAACTACATTTACAGCATGCAGCTAGTCCCTGGTCAAATCTACACAACACAGTGAGCCTCATAAACCTTCATGAAGACTTTAGAAAGATGAAGGATCTCAAACTCAACATGTAGGTTAAGAAAATACTACACTCTGGAGGTGCTGCATGTGTAATAGCAAAACCATAGTATTAAATTCATTGACATGAAAGTGCATTTCTGAGCTGTGCTATAGTGCTTTGATTCTAGTCCTTGACGTGTGTGAGAGGCCCCGTCTGGACGATGATTGCTGAGGTCCTAGACATCCAGGTCTAATTGTGAGCAGGTGACCAGCAGACAAACGGTGGACAGATTGGAAAAACTGCCCTTGCTTCCAAATGCCACAGTCACCCCAGCTGGCCCTTCTCCCTCACAGGCCTTTTTAATTTTCCATAACAATCAGTAATCCAGACTTACACACACATACAGATGCACAATACTTTCACATTTTGCCTGAGACTTTCATTATATTACCAGTAGATGGATGTGTGTGGGCAGCTTTCACTGAAGCATGATGCACACAAACCACAGCATGTCAACAAACAATGAAGAAAGATCCACAACAATCAGAGGGTGAAGGACAACCAGGACACAAAGAGGTCTAAGTTACACACATATAGATGCATTGTGTTACACTTCAAGACTGGGTTGTTTATCATCAGTTGACAGGTTGGTGTGTAAGCCACAATCTCTTGATTACACACACTGGTTAAAGTCTTGGAAGATTTGTTTGGGCAAAGAACCATCTGGTTTCCATATGTCTCTCAGAAACAGCTCTTACTGTTGGCTGGAAACCAAAAAATATCAGAATTGCTAAGATCAGCAGTTAGCCGAGGGGCTTGTCGCTTCCTGGAGAGAACAGAAAGTCCTGTGATCTATTAAAAACCCAACACAAAGATGGATGCTTCATGAAAGTGCTGTTGCACACAACGAGTGTAGCTGAGCTTAAAGAAAAATCATATTTTGCACCACACAGCTAACTCCTAGTGCATATGAGCTCACTGTGCAACACCCCATATATCCCATCAAATACATGGCAGACTACAAAAAAATATAATTTTTATCAAAAGTTAGAGGACTCTCATATCCGTCTGTTAAATATGAAGCTACCACCAGCAGCCGGTTTGCATAGCTTAGCATAAAGACTGGAAACAAGGGGAAACTGCTAGCCTGGCTCTGTCCAAACAAATAAATTCCACCTAGCAGAGTCTCTAATGTTCGTTAATACTAATGAAGACATTATATCTGGTTTGTTAAACCTGTACAGAAAACTAAATGTGAAAAATGAAACGCTGTGATTTTACAGGAGATTACCTGCGATTCAATTCAATTTTATTTATACAATGCCATATCATAAATTTATCTCAGGGCACTTTTTCCATATAGAGCAGGTCTAGACCAACTATTACAGAGACTCAACAATTCTCACCATGACAAGCACTAGGCGACAGTGGCAAGAAGGAAAAACTTCCTTTTAACAAGCAGAAACCTCAAGCAGAACCAGGCTCTGGGTGGGCGGTCATCTGCCTCGACCAATTATGTATTATATTCTGGTTTCCTGGCATACCAGGAAGTAACTGGGCCCAGCCAAGAACACATAATCTGACACATAATTCCCAGTAAAACCAAAATGTATCATTTCTAGATTTCAGTAGGTGGATTTTGTTACATTATTTCTGAAAGAAAGAAATTTCCAAAAATGTCAGACTAAAATGATGTGCCCTTAAAGGTGACATCATCTGAGCGAATGAAACCGTTTCAAGGATGTTATTGTTTTGAAAGTTGAAGTGAAAGTGAAACTTATTTTAATACATTATTCCTAATTTCCATAAATCTCTTAAAACAGATAAAAGTGAATTTAAATCAAGTAAATCTCACTTGTAAAACTCACCAAAGGTTAAGATTTAGTTCATGGACGTGTTTTGGATAAAATGAGGGTTCTCTCTGTTATCACAGATATATCAGGTGAGAGATGACATGTCTCCCAAAGCAGTGAAGAATGTGCCAGCAGGACTTTTAAGACACTGGTGAAATTAAAGTAGAATAAACGGGGAATCAGGTTAGACAGAATGAAAAGAAAACATGGAGATGTGGGAGGAAAAGGCTAAATGGATTCAAGAGATTATTTAAAAAAGGAGGATGCATCGCAGATGATTTAAAACATCATCTCCTGTTGAGCCCAGAATGTTATTCCTGCTTAGATTGGTCGGCAAGACACCGTTTCCTCCACAAAACTCCATGTATCTAAAACATTATCGCTGTCGACCACAGACAGGATGACAAATGGCTCAACAGAGGGGCCAAGCAAAACAAACCAAAGGACTAAAGCACAGCAGGGCTGATACAGAAACAGAAACAGTTGTACAAAGTCTGTTCTTTGCTTGCTTTGGGATCCTTCCTTCACCCTCCCTCTGCACTGCACCTCATGAGACATCAAATCCTTTGTCACCCTGTGGGAGAGATTATTGGTTTTGATCAGCTGGAGGCCTAAATGCCAGTTATCTTAGCTTAGCATGTGGACTGGAAACAGCTAGCCTGGCTCCGCGCAAAGGCGACAAAATATACCTACTCTCACCTCGTTCGTTTAATGCGTATAAAACCCAAAGTGTACGTGATGAACGGGGCAGATATGACAGTGGTATCAATCTCATCTAGACTCTCTGCAAAACAATGCTATTTCCCAAAATGTCAAACTATTCCTTTAAAATAATTAACTTTCCATATACTCCTGGCTGAATGAGTAACATTTAGTGGCTGGTTTCGAGTTTCATTGAGAAACAGTGCCTCCTTTACATAGCGTGTCCACCAGAAAGCACCGGCAAGTTTGCACTGTAAAATGTCCTGTTCATTGTGTATTTTAGTCCCAGTAACAAAAAAAAAAAAGAATAAAAACATGTGTAAGGGATCCAAATCAAGATTGTTTCTTTAAGCTATGCGTTTGTGCAAAAGACAAAAGAAAAATATTGGCCAGTATTTCATATCTCTTCACTCCCAAATATCGGTATCTGCCTCAAAAATCCTGTATCGGTTATAATTTCTGTCTCTCCTGTTTTGTAAAGGCTTTATCCCTCCATATTGATTCAAGAACACTTTGTTGTTAAACCAAATAATGAAAGGGTTGAAGAAATCCATCTTAAATTAATCTGTTGGAATATGCATGAACGTGCCACAATATTTTACTCCAGAAAGGTTCAGGGTGGTGTTAGCCAACAAAGATTAAAAGCCGAAAACATCAGATAAAAACAGCATTGCGGCGGTAACCTGCACTGGTCATTTTCACGTGATCTTTGACAGTGTCTTACAGACGGCGCCGCATAGCTGGATGAGCAGCTATGACGCAGGTAAATACCCTGGAGGATGCCAAACATTAAAGGTGCAATAAAGAGTGGTTTTGGTGTTTTTTTCTGCTGTTCAGCAAACATACTAGCAGATTTACTTGTTTTAGCCCACCAACTAAAAATGGTGTATAATTAAACATACTGCATCTGACCATCCAAGTTTGGTGAATAGCTTAGTTGAGATAGCCAATCGTTCACAGTTGACTGGCTTTAGTTTTTGCCAAAGTTACATGGAGGCACGGTGATACAGGTGCAAGCTAAGAATGTTTTGGAAAACCTTTCTTGGAAGTTCTTGGCGGATACTGCAGCATTAAAGCACAAACGATCATTTGTTTATGCATGTTTATCCATGCTTGGTTATTGTTTGTCTTTACTGCACTCTGCCAAGTATGAGTTTTCAAATAAATCACTAATACAAGCTGCAGTATTGTGGCTTAAAAAAAGAATAGGACTTAATTTTCATGACGGGTTACCTTGTGCAAGTTTCTGGTCTCCCAACATTAATCACAACAGAAACCCATGGCTAACTGTAGGGCAGGAAATCTGCCTCAATCTTCTGGTATGCTTTAGAAAGTGGTCAGCAGTAGTATTTCACCTTTGCTTATTGAAATACAACAGGTATGACCCACCAAACACTGCTTGCACAGTATTGAAAAATGGGCATCACTGACTAACGATTGTGGCAAATGTATTTATGTAGGTCGTCGAGCAATATCTTGGTCATTTGTGGATTGGTTTGCATCTACTTTTTTATTTAGTGCTGCTGTTAAGTACTTCTTTTACCTACTCCCATTCCAACAATACCGTTTGTGAAACCAAATGAAAATGGTCCAGCCAAGAGCATCAAACTGCCTAAGTGCTGTGAAGACAATGGTGGTTGGTAGGTTAGAAGAAAAAAAAAACGAAATCCCAAAAAGTCACCTCATTCCTCTATGTGTCAACAAAAAAAGACATACAGATGGATAAAACAAACCCTGCTTAATGTGAACTGTCATTCATCAAGTAGCATAATTATAGCTTCAAAGCTACAGAGCAATAAATAAATATTCCTCCTAAAAAAGGGAAAGCATTAAGATTGCACATGCAGAGTGAATGCTGTGAACATTCACAGAAAATTGAGTAAAACCTAACCTTTGAGCCTCCGACTGCAAAAATATTATCTCAAAGGGTTTGCGTTTGGTTCCCCTCCTTGATGACGATGGTTCTGCTACTGTCTGCTGTAGACAGACTTAAATTAGACACTCCGGCTCCTCTCTCCATATGAGCAGAGGGCCTCAGAGAGCTTTTTGGTCCTCTCTGGTTTCTACACCTACACACTGTCTTACACCATTTTCCTTTTCCACACAGTGTCGTTCTCTTCCAAATGCTGCCTTGATGCTCCTGCCAGCAGGTCAAGAGTCAGGTGCGCACACACACACACACACACACACACACACACACACAAAGACATGTGGTAAAAAATGTAAATGGGGATCTGCAGCCAATCAAACACAGATTTTGACATTATTTGGGGGCCTCTTGAAATAAAATGCCAAAACGAGGCCGTAAGAATAAGAACTAAGAAAACCCCAATCAGAATCTCATCAACATTTGTAATATTAAATTAACATTTGTACTAATAATTAAAAGTGCAGGCTTGGAACAGCTTCTTTCAACACTGTGCTGTGTGTTTCACTAGTTTTCTAGATAAGGATGATAATTCTAAACACAAATCTAATATTGTTGTTGAATATTTCAGTTTTTTGGTGGAAAACCATTTTGCATTAGCCCTAGCCCACGTTCATGGGCAAGTCGGTACGCTCAGTCTGTAATAACAGCAGGACAGAGAGGACTGAACAGTGTAGACTTTTTTAGACTGCAGAGATAACGACAATGATCCTTAGGTCATCGCAGCTTGGTTTCGCTCATGCTGCTGAACTTACTGCACTTTAAAAATCGGAGCTGTATAGTTATGCTCACAAAGTAATCGTTTAACTTTGTTAAAATCAGGAAGGTTTCGATCTCTAATAGCAAATGCTGTAATGTCTTCGAATATGGAAAGTAAACCCCAGAAACACGCTTAATTTTCTCACATAGACTGAGGAAAGAAATGCTCAATGAGAGATTGCAATGAGTTACAACAGCTTGTGGAACAGAGGCTGGCTTTGTACAAGTTTGACTTTGATCATTCTCATTTTGACTCCTATTTCAGACACAGCGAAAGCACACTTGGGAATGTCTGAGTTTTGTTATTCCACGCAGAAGGCCGACCAAGGAAAATAAGAAGGGATGTCTATGACTTTTATCTATATTTGTCCAGGACCCTGTCTTGTCCTCTGTGACATCGCAGTCTTCCCTCATTAACAGTCACCATGGAGCAGGCAGTTATGCAACCAGAACAACAAAGACCTCCACATGATCACTTATGATCTCCCAAAACCAATACGGTACAATCACATAAACAGAGAGCATTTATTTATCGTAGGGGAGTAAGGACTCACAATTCTTTCCACCAGATTTTTCTAACGTGGTCACTTAAAGCTAATGTGAATGACATCAGTTTGTGAGCTCAGTGGATATGTGAGCAGCTTCTTCCCAATCCAGAAAAGGCATACCTGTCCCTCGCTCTAAGCTGAGGTGCTGACGGGCCAGAAGAGGTTTCAACATACATTCCCTACATCCGGCCCCTGCTGAGATTTGTGATGACAGGAGGTCTGCTAACAAGACATTTGAGATAATGTTTTTCACACTCATCAAGCTAATCAATAGCAGTTAGAAATAATGTCATGGAGTAAACTTTCCATTACGCCCATATAATAGCGAAGGGACATAATTGGAAAAATGGAGAAGCTAATATACATTTTTTATTTCCTTTCATCAGTGGGAACAAATGCCTCATCCTATCAAAGGTTTTTTTTTTGTTTTGTTTTTTACACAGACTGTCCCGGACTACTACTTTAAGTCGATGTGTTTGTTCAACACAACAACAATCACCAAAATAGAGGGATAACCAGTGCCAAACATGCAACTGATACTTGCTGATAAATAGCCAACCGGTTAGTGTTGCTGCCAAAGAACCTGGTCTGAATCTACCCCTGATTAAAGAGGGCTGTTTTTGACTTTGAGCTCAGGTTTGATCTCAGAACATGTCTTCCTGCCTGAAATTTGAATATCAATCAATTTGATAAAGGAGAAACAACTTCATGCAACGTAATATCACAAACATTTTTGCTTGATGAGTATACAGTCTGATATGGCAGCGATTCCCAACCAGGGGTACTTCAGCATTTGCAGGAGGCATGTGGAGATTGTGGAGTAGCTCAATTCAATAAAATAATATAAATTACAAGTAGACTTATAAAATAAACAAATCCAATTATTGAGACAGCTATGCCTACACATCACGTGTTGCAACTGAATGTGCGAGTTAGCAAGCAAAAAAGTAATGATAAATGGTTGGAATAGATAACTTAAACTAATGGATAACAATTTAAATAGTTAAATGGCTGAAACAGATGGTAATGGGTAAATGATGAAATAAATCGAATTAATGGAAAAATGGTAAAATATCTAAAAGTAACGGACAAACGATAGAAATAGTTAGCTAAACATAATGGATAGTTTAAACAGATGAAGTAATTGATAAATGGTGAAATATTTAAGCGTATTGGATTAAAAAGTTGAAATAATTAGCTAAAAGTAATAAGCATAAATGGTTGAAACATTCAGCTTCTGTTTCTATAAGATGCAGTAGTACGAATGCAGACTTTGCCAAACCAACCTGGACAGTGACAGTTCAACTGTTCTAAAGAAATGTTGTAATATAACTGTTATGTAATTAATAGTGTCGAACACCATCCAGTTTAAAATAAACTCAAACAAACACTTGTGGTGTCAGCGAAGGCTACTTTAGTTCACCTGTGAGGGGCTGTGGGGTAACGTCAGAGAGAAAAGGTTGGGAACCACTGTGATACGGTATACGTGCACTAATCTGACTGTGATAGTCAACAGGATGGAATGAAATTCTCCCAAAAAAACAAATATGGGTAGAAAAGCTTTTTTTTCCCCTCCATTACAGTGCCATGGGACCTTAAGTGTTTCCCCTGCAGACAACTTTGGAAAGCGCCGAAATACAGCCAATGGCATTACACTCCATGGCATTACACTCACACACAGACATGCACACACTTCTTCCCAACAGGATAACTGCTCATCCCAGAACATCTGTGTGGTATAAATCACCCTCAGAGAGCTTACCTCACAAACCACCAAACCTCACACTGACAGAGAGTGAAGCCCTTGGCAGTGACCACCAACCAAGAGAAAGGACTTTCACAAACTGCAATACATCAATTTTTAATTGCCAATACACTGAAATTATGCTTCAAGTGGGATTTAGGGATGAGAAGTGGAAGCAGGCTGAAAAATGGGGTGATGGCAAACGGCAAACTGAAATCAACACCACATTATACTAAATGTATCTCCAGAGGACTATATGGCTGTGAAGATGCTAATCTGTCTGCCTTGGATGTTACTATACTGCTATGAATAACATGAAGCACAATAGGAAGTCCAAATTCTTTACTTTGCTGGGACCTAGCTTTTTGGGCCAGAATTAATAAAACATACAAGAATTACATGCAAGAATGCTCTAAAAAGACAACAGGAACTACGTCTGGAAACGATGCTAATGAGAGCAACCAGAGTACAGTAAGGTGTCCGGCCCAAAAACGAAATAAAACAGTGAAATAATTCATGCTAATTCACTTGCAGCAATTTGATAATTAAGGGCCCTTGTCCGAGTGTTTAATAATGGGCAGATTTGGGCCTGTGGCAGTGACCATCAGGCCGGTAGAACTTGAGAAATGCTACTGATGACTTGCACACTCCAATCAGCCAGTGAACTCTTGGTCACCCATTACATGCATTACACTGCTGGTGAGGCACGTGGGCCGAAAAGACAGCAGTAAACCTTTTTCCATCCTTCTCCCTCAGACACACACCCACAGAAAAACATACTGGAGACATTAATGAGCCGCGCATCAGGCTCAGAAAGAAAATACATAGTCATAAAATATAAAAAAGGAAATGACGAGAGGAGGGACTGGTGCGAGTGCAAGGCAGACTGAACGAGGAAGTGCTTTTACAAATGTTCATATCGGTACAAAAAAAGACTTCCCAAACAGCTGCAGACAGCAAAGAATAAAAGTCTTAGTTGTAAATAGGGCCACATTGAGCACTACGCACCAAGTCTGTCACTTATCTGCTGATAAATCACCAGACTTTTATAAGACACTTAACAAGAGTCTGCACAGACACGAGGTAATGAGCTGCAGACTTATTGAGATATCAAATAACACCCCTGCATGCTTATCAGCAATTGCATCCTGTTGTTGAGGAAGAGGCAGGAGGACAAGAAAAGATCTGTTCACTTACGAAGTCCTGTAACTTCCACATGACAAAGTGCCTGTCCAAAAAGGGGGACTCCTCTGCAATCAGATATTCATTCCAGAGATAATCCATCACCGATAACACTGATGCCTCTTCAAACTACATCAATTCTAAACTCACACATACACACACTACCTGGCCAAAAAAAAAGTCACCACCTGGATTTAACTAAGCAAATAGGTAAGAGCCTCCCATTGGATAATGGCTGCATGGGTGATTATGTTTCAGCTGGCAACAAGTTATTAAACCCTAACTGACGCAGTGAGACGCTTCTCATTTCTTAAACAACCACGTCGAAAGACACATCCTGTGGTCGTGGAAAAGATGTTAATCAGTTTCAGAAGGGTCAAATTATTGGCATGCATCAAGCAAACAAAACATCTAAGGAGA
>JAVQJF010009387.1:0-28879 GCA_036023855.1 Gadopsis marmoratus | reverse complement strand
TCATTACTTATCCTTCGTAAGTACACTTTGAGTTCTCATTATTAAAACCTTAGTTCAGTACGGCGGTCTGCGATTGGGTTCTTCCATTTCCTTCTCCACCCACACACGGAGCGTGACACATTGTGACACTGTGTAATAAGAAAATACAGGATATCAGCATCATTACATGCCATGCTAATAATATACTTAAATTATTCTTCATATTAATAAATAAACCTTTGTGCATCCTCAAATCATTTTACCTGTATTTGTTAACCTCTTAATCACGGAGCCTCTGGCTCAATCCCCTGCTCGATAATGGCATGCCCACAATGTATAGAATATACTGCTGCAACTACAAGGTCTGTATGGATAATGTTGGGATCATAATAAAGGTAACACTCGTGAGATTTCTGCCAAGCTGTAAGCAGATGTCACTGGGTTGTTGACAGTTTATTCATTGACCAGTTGTTTGTACCGTGATAGGAGTCATACTGTTAGAATCTGCGCAGTCTAAGTTTCAATTTGATGTGTTGTTTATGTGGCTACCTAGTGACGTCATCGATATCAGGACCGTTGTTGTCACAGCTACATTGTATTCCTATAGATCTCAGTTGTAATGACTATATGAGCTTCTTTAATGATAAAATTCTAACTATTGGTAACAAATTTCCCCACCTCCTGCCCTCAGCTGGTACTGACTTATCCTCAAACACAGGAATTCAAGAAGCAACTGTAAAACCTGATAACCTGAAGTTCGATTCCAGCTCTTCCCGTCCACATGTCGAAGTGTCGAAGTGTCCCTGGGCAAGACACTGAACCCTAACGTTTGATAAAATTGATAATATATAATGTATATGTGTATAATTGATAATTATAAAAGTATTTGGGTAACAACGGTTCTTCTTATCAATCATGGAAGGCTTCCCTGTCAAGATGTGAAGTTTCATAAATCTTGGTCAAATAAGTAAAATACCAACTCCGTTCTTAATGTACAACCCATTACTTAATGTACAACTCTTCGAATGAACCAACCAACTGACTGGGTGTAAAATGACAATTTCTTCCAGAATTTTTAAATTCTGGAAAACTCTGGGTTATGTTCAGTGATATCCAATTCCTTGGCATAGACATTTCTACAATGTCTGTCCAGGCAAATTAAGTATGGTTATAGTTAGGGACAAAGCACATACAGACTGGGTTCACATCCCGTGTCCGAGGTGCTATTCAGTTTAAGATAATAATACACTTCCTTAAAGTTAGGCAAGGATGGTAAATATTGAAATACGAATGTGTCAAATTAGTACTGACCTTTTCGGTACAAATGAAAACCAGGATCTTTTTTATCGTTTTACTACGTATAAGCTCCATCGTACCAAGCCATTTAACCCATCATGGTATGTTAAAATAATTTTCTGGTATTTTTTTTATCTTGTTCCAACACACTGACACCCATTTCGAGGAGCCTGCTGCCAGAGTTTTTTGTACTGGTTATAAAAGATTCTCCCCTGACGGTTCTGTAGTGTCAGAGGCCTGTCGGGCGAACAAGCTGCTCGGTGCAGTGATGGAGGTGATGACATGTTTGCTGAGCAAACAAATAGTAACCTTGTGCACAGTGTCAGGTATGTATTTAATAATTAAATGTCACAGGCCAACCACACTGAAGATATTTAGAGTGAAGGAGGGATATGTAGTGGAGCCACCCTCTCTCTCTTTCTTACCCGAAGGAACTGGTGTAGCTCCACCTTGACTGATAGATCTGGCAGCTTATAAAGGGATTCGTCCTCCAAGTGAGTCCTCTCATAGTGGGTCAATCCTCAGGACCAACATGGGGACTGCAGGTCTCCAATCCACATTATGGCTCATCTACCTGACGCTGCTGGTTGGCTCAATCACTCAGACTGGTGAGTGATGCACTGAAAACTGATAGTAGCTTCACACTCTTTTAACAGAAGATAATTTTAGTGTATGGCATCTAGGGTTTGATTCACACAGTGTAAGCATCATATAGCTTCAAGAAAATGTCCTGTCAGTGAACAAGCTGAGAATATCTGAAACATAGTGTGCATACTGTGAAAAAGGTTTTTTCGAAATAAAAAAATTATTATTATTCTCGTTACTGCAGTAACCATCGTTCCTTCTCTAAACACACTGAGCCTGAATTCAGGTAACTGAGAATGCCCAAACTGCATTTTGCTCAACTCTTCATGTCAGTTTGAAAAGATCTTTTAACATGTTAATATTGTTGCAGCTAATGCATCTCACATTGGCCAAGTGTGCACGACTTGGGGACACTATCACTGGAAGACTTTTGATGGAGATTTTTTCCAGCTGGCCTCCACCTGTAACCATGTCCTGGCCTCGCAGTGTAAGAACAGCTATGAAAATTTCAACATCCAGATGAGACGCAAGACAATCAACAACATCCCCACCATTAGCAACATCACCATGAAGCTTGAAGGTTCTGTGGTGGAGCTCTCCAGCAGCTCAGTGATTGTCAATGGCCAGACGTAAGTTCAGTCGAGACCAGTCAACTACATGTATCTCTGAGACACCATACCTCATATATTCTCTAGTTCAGTCTGAGACGGTTTTAGAAGTTGGACATTTTGTTCAATCAAATATTGCTAATCAAATATTTACATTCAGTGCTATTGCAGGAGGGGTACAGCTGAAAGTGTGTTCTATACCTTGAAAACAGTTTGACAAAAGAAACTCAACTCAAGCTCTACTTACTAGCTTTTTCTGTAGTTTTCAAGTACTTCCCACGGTCTGCCTCACTGGATGGATTTTGTTCAGTAGTCATGGAGATCGCTATCTCCTATCGCCATCTGCAAACGCTATTCGCTAAGAGAGAGTTTGAGATCACACTGAAGGCTTCGAACGTGGCCAGTGAGTTAAGATTGTTAAGCACATTTATTTCATCATTACTATCAAGTGTTTGTAAAGGTATTCCACAGGTTTTAGATTCTTGAATCTTTTTCCAAGCACTCAATGTTTCAGTTTCTTTAACTACAATATGAGCAACTTGTAGAGACATATTTACTTAAAGCCACTATGTGTAGAAATGGTGCTGTTGATGTGATTATAGTATTGTTTAAATAATTCTGGTGACATAAGGTTTTCTTTATAGAAAGATTTCAAAATCAAAATGGAAAAGCAACAGTTACATTTCTGATAGTTCTAATGGAGTCCAACACATACAGGCTTACATGTTATCCATTCCAGTGAACATTTACCTTCAGTGTTTTGTTTCATTATTGTTAACTTGAACATTTCTTTAGTTGTTTACCTGAAAGTTACAATAAGAAGGTCAGTGATTCTCATACCTAAAGGGGTACTGCAATTGCCATGGGTTCACATGGAAATATTGTGGAATAGCCCTACTAGGGCTATTCCACAATATTTCCACAATATTTCCATCTAGGCAAAAGTAAATTAAACTATGACTTTTTTAATAAAAGTTAATAAAAACCTCAGTCCTCTAACTGAGCATAAAGGAAACATTACAAATCAGAAATCTGGGGATTATAGTAAAAAAAAATGAATAAATGTATCCCATTCAACAGAGTAGAAATGTTTAGATAGATATCAGAAAGTAAAGGAGACTGATTCTAAACAACAACAATCAGTGTGTATGATATGAAAACAATATTGTATAATAACTGGATTTGTCCAGAGATCAGGGCTACATTTAAGTGCCGCAACAGACTCTCACGGAGGATGGTGGTTTCTGTACAAAGTGCAGGACTGTGAAACCAAAGTCCGAAGGGAGAAGGGAGCCTGTGGGATATTTCCTCGTCAATTTTTCCGGGCATGTGTGTTCAGAAGCCACAGTAAGAAAACACGGATTTCTCAAAAATCTTTTCTCTATTTTCCTGGACAGCAGATGGCTTAAGGACCAGCATATCAGCAACTATAGATGTTTTCTAATTGTTCACAATATTAAAACTGTGGCATTAAAACTCTTAGTAGTTGTGATACTGAAACTACCCCAACTGAATGAGGTGTGGCACCATTTGTGTTCTACTCAGCATCAGCTATCTTAGGCTGTCCTTTATCGTGTTTTTAAACAGAAAAGAATACAGAAGTGTAAATAATATAGAAGTGTCTATATGCATACATACATACATGTCTAAAATGTGCAGATCTTTGAAATTTCAAATTAATCCTGCCTTTAGTTACTATTTTTAACATCACAGGAGAATAGATGGAAATCTAACAAACTTTCCTTAATGGCCTTAAGATGCCACATAAGGAATATTACAGTCATTATCTATCTATCTATCTCTATCTATCTATCTATCTATCTATCTATCTATCTTGGCTGAGACACTTCAGCTTGTATATTTAAATTACTATCTATCTATAACTGGGTTAAGGACTCTCTGTCTCTGTGTTTTTAAGCAGTCAGTGTTACATTGCAATGTATGACTCATGTTGTCAGTATGCTTCTATCACTGGAAAGTCTTAACTTATAATTTTAATGTACAATTTTAGTGCCTCCCAGTGGCAGCAACAAAAATAGACACAATGGCAGCTGCTCAAACAAGTTGGAAATCAAGTTCATTTTCACACTGTGGTAAAGAGAAGTGTAAATAAAGCCTGCCTAGATGTTAGGAAAGCATAGTCATGCTTTGGAGAATGGTCAGAAGTTATCATAAGCAGCAAAGGTTTACTATAAACAAACTGCTTAGAACCTCTCAGCTGCACTTGGTTTATTGTCATATTTTAAACCTGATTTAATGAATATTTGTTATATTAACACTGAATTAAATCAATTTGTGTAATTTAATAGGGGTCACTTCTGAGGTCAACATCTGCAGCTCTGCTGAGCTTTCTACCCTATTTTAGACCATTTGGTTTTACATTTACTGATCATTAAAACTTTGAAGGAAGTCATTTCTAGATAAATTAACTCTATTCTACCTGCAACAGCAAATGGCATTGAGACAGAGTTTATACATTTTTGTCTGACCTCATACATCACTCTCAGGAGGCTGGAGACTGTTTAACATGACTGCAGCATTTTGTCACTTCCCACAGCTGCATTCTTCCCACTTTCTAGGTGAAGCTAAATTTCTCACAAATGATCCTTATGACTTTCTGTTATTTTACAATTTTGCACAAATCTTAATTTGTATCTCATTGGATTATGACTTCCTGTGTCAGTTGCCACTTTTTGTCTTATCTTCATACTAACTCTGTGTATTTTCTGCAGGGTGTCTTTGCCACTTGTCACATATGGGGTGACAGTCAAGGGGACCCCAACTAGTATCACTGTCGAAGCTAAACTGGGAATTAAAGTTATCTGGAACCTGGGTGACTCGCTGGATGTAAGAAGCACACTCTCACATATACACACATCTGTCACCAGTTTTACATTTAGGTATATTATCAAGGGGTTTTAAACACACTTACAAAGTTATATATTATGACCCTGCTGTTAACAACTGAACAAGATATGACTGTGTAACTGCATATGTGTGTTCCTACACATACTTGATATGTATGCATATGCATACAAGCCCTTTGAATTGTTTAAAGGATAAGGCTGATGATACATTATCATATTATTATTACCAACAAATGACATGAAAAGACTACAACTAACAATGATCTTATCTTTCTACCAAGTATTGTCTATGTCACCACAGTCTGATAGAGCTGATCGCTCTTTGCCACAAAACTCCTTTGTTGTCCAAAATCAATTAAATCTATATACAACAATCATAGTGTTGCACTTGGATGGCATGTTTGAGAAGCCCAATGAGGATATCCTCATTGCTATATACCTTGCTATATAGCAAGTCTATTTTAGTCCTATCAGTTCATCAATTTAGTAACCTAATAGTTGTTCCCAAACCAGCTGAATAAATGGATTAAGTTAGGAAATAAGATATTCCAAAAGACCAACATAATTCCCATTGATGCCTACCACCCTTTAAATAAAGAGTTGGAGCTGCTCTTTTTAAGGTGGAGGTATTCCTGGTTCAACACATTAAAACATTCCTTTTAACTATGAGCAATTAAAGTTATAAATTCCATCAATAAATTAGAACCTTCTGTAGTTATCACCACTGTAGCATCTCTGCATCATCTCTGTCTGATGGATGAAATATGAGAGTCATGACTACTGAGCTATGGGCATTCAAATGTATCATATTGCTGTAGTGCATGTCATCTATATTTGGCAATTTATTATGGTAATTTACGTAAAATATGCTCAACTTCCAGTGTTCAAAAAAATGCTTATACACATCACAGTTTTGAGTGAAAACATTAACTACTTTATAAATGACAATGACAGTATCCACACTAAAATCAGTTCTTCCTTGACCCCTGGCTGACTTCAAATCTCATTGAGCTCTCTTTTAAGGCAGACATAATAGGCTAAAAAAATAATCTCCATGGCTGAGGTGACAGGGAGAAGCCTGACAAATATTTATCAAGGCTCACTGCATAGCGGCAGTGAGTCATTGGGTGAGTTTGTGGGATATGTCCTGGAGATATAAGAAAAGAATATGAATTCAAAAAAGCCTGAAAAGCAAATGAAGCTTCTTTATGTGGTTGAGTACATTATTTCAAGAAGATGGATGTGATTACAGGATTTACTCATTAGAGATTGATATTATTTCAATATTAGAAAAATATGTAAACAGAATTATATTTAATATAATAATAATAATAATATCCTTAATATTGGATCTTACCGATGATACTTGACATTACAAATATCTTCTATTTATTTCTAGTCTAAATACCAGGTCATGCACCAGCTGGAAAACAAAAGCTTTACTCTCCTACGATAACTACCCAAACCAAATTCTGCTATGCTAAGAGTTTACTCATTTCAGAGTTCACACACAGGACATTGCACACTGAGTTGTCTCCACATAATTTGACCCGCTTCCCAACCCTTTCTGGCTCATGAGCCTTTGTTGAGATCCTAAAATTCTGTTGATTTCAGATAGAGTACAGTTAAGTTGTGATGTGAATTTGAGTATGACTACTCAAATTCCCAAATTGATTACATAGAGAGACTGACATGTCAAATATTTATTAATAATGTGTTGAAATCATAAAAAACCTGCTTTGAATGATGAATGATTAGTCACTTGTGACTTTGCCAATGACTACTGTATGTTTGGGATCTGTTCACAGATTGAAATAGATAACAAATACCAGAACCAGACATGTGGACTCTGTGGAAACTTTGACGGCATAGCCAATGATTTCATGAAAGATGGTAAGATCCTTTTCAGCATTATGGAGGGGTAATATACTACAGAATGTAGTTTCCATTTAACACTGAAAAGAAACTGGTACACAGCCTACTAGAACAAAATTTACATTGACACTGCTCAAAGAGGAGTATAACGCTACTCAATATGTGAACAGTCACCTTGATAGTAGGCATGCTGTGTCTGATGGCAGTGACCCAAATATGTCCTGTCTCCTTGTTTCATGAATCGCAGTAGATATAGTTTAACACTGATCTAAAGAATCAATACTTTGATACCATATAGGCATTAATATACATTTATGTTCTGAATACCTTTTTATGGGCCTTACATTCCCACTTTAAGAAGTTGTGCTTTTCCTCTCAAACCTCTTTAAATTCAGGCCAATCATAGGAAGTCAATTCAAAAGCAAATTACCCACTCAACTGTAGTTGTAGTTGAAGATGTTTTAGCAGTCATCCATGGGACGTCATGAATTGGAGGAACTGGAAAAACGCATTTGAACAGAATTTACTAAGTAATATACGTTTTAAAAATGTCCCTCACTAGTAACTGTACAACAACTTGATAGTGCAACTGTTCCTCCAGGGATTTGTGAGTTTAGAATTTTGTGTTATCTCAGCCGAAATATACAGTAAGTTCAACCGGTTTTAGACTCAGAAAAAACTATTTACCTAAACTGAACTATCTCTGATGGAGTGGTGGCTTTGAAGAGAGCGATATAAAGATATAAAAGGTAATTAAGGTTTACCCTTAATTAGCACTTTCTTACTCTCTCATTCTCACTCCACCCCCCAACCCAGCCAACCCAGAGCTGCTCGAGGATTCTGACTGTCAATAGGGAGATTTGTCTTTCCACTGTCGTGTAGTGCTTGCTCATGGTTGGAATTGTTGTGTCTCTGTAGGTAGACCTGTAAGACCTGCTCTATATGAAAGAGTGCCCAGAGATAAATTTGTCATGATATGGCACTGTATAAATAAAACTTGATATAACGGCTGTTTGTGGTTAGAGGGGAGGTGTGGCAAATGTGCCGATTTGTTTTAGTCTGAGATTCTGGTTCTAGTGCGACATCTATGTTTATATAGAACCATATATAGGACTTTCAACTGCAAGATACTGGGCTTAATAATCACAATGACCATTGTTGTGTGATTGACTGTACTGTACTGTACTGTACTGTAGGAGCTCCGCTGTCTGTGACAGACTATGCTGATACTTACAAAGTGAACGGGCCAACAGAGAACTGTGAGGAGCCTGAGCTCATCCCAGTCCTCAGCTGTGGCGACAAGGTAACTCTTCACTCTTTATATTAAACATCTCATGAAGTCACATGTGGGAGGAATGAGATGCCCTGTACTATCTTATCTGTGCCAACCACCTTGACTTAGAGCAATGCTCCATGCACAATGTACCATTTTAATTTTATATTTATATAGGTATATATATAGGTGATATGTAAAGACTTGATATTTGGCTGTTACAGAAGGCTGTTATAAATTTGGCAGGTTCTGTATATTTTTTTTCAATAATACAAACTTGATACAGCTGGAGGACATTTTAACTGTCATGAATTCTGTTGACCATACTGTTGTTTAATAAGATAGAACAGTAGGCTAATTAGAAATGACACACTTCCCAGTACAACACTTCAACAATATGAGAGCAAATCTAATAACTATATTTTGATCTAATACTGAAAAGCAGGTACTTAACTAGCTTTGTGTCTCAGTACATATTTAAACACATAATATAATTTACAACTCATAGCCATATATTACTAATTTGTAGTAATTTTGGTAGATAAGCAATATCAACAACACACGTGTTTTAAAAATCGGTCTACATAACAGAATCATTCAACAACAAAAATAATCACTCAGTAATAGCATACATAATCTATATAAATGCAGCCATTTACCATATGTAATCAGAAACAGTATTCAGCAGGTTCAGGTTCATCTCACATACCTGCTAAACAAAGAATTTCATTTGGCAGCTCACAGGATAACATGCAAGTTTAATACTAGTTCAATAATTTCCACTTCAATAGATTTCATATGTGTATGTTCTTAAAGTGTAACTACTCCCTGAAATTCAGCTAGAACCCTCCCTCCCAGAATATTTAACATATTTATTTATTTAAAATATTTACCCTGTTGTGAACCAGATTTGGCAATAAAAGGAGACACTGGATTAGAGTCTTTTTTAATATAAATTTCATGACATTAACAGGTCTCAACAGGTTGAATATGTCAACATTGGCCTCGCAAGCATTTAAAACAGTAGCGTGTTGTGCCATTTTCAACCCATGAAATGCCAAATTTCAAAATTTGTAGAAAATTGTCAATATTAACAGCACCACTGATGTGTTTTGTCACAGTACAGTCATATCATTTAGTCAGGTAAAATATATTTATATAGCACATTTCATACAACATGCATAGACTCGATGTGCTTCAGGAAAAACGGAATGAAACTTGACAAGACAGAGATAAAAATTAATAAGACAATCAAAATAGGCTAAAAGCTACAGGCTAAGATATAAAACACCCAATGTGCTTCAGGAAAAACAGAATGATACAAGACAGTGCAGCAGTCTGGACTGGCATAACAGGGAGATTTCATGAAGATCAGAGTGAAAACATAAAGAAATAACTTTACATTCCACCACTGTGAAACTAAAGGCCATAGTGTTGTAAAAAGACTATGGGCTTTTAATTATCATTTTTGTCCATCAAATTAACACACATTGCACAACTCTTCTGCAGCACAGCATGTGCTGCTCACCAAACATTTTTGGCTATCCTGCCTTCATCACTACCCTGAAGCTCACACTGGTCTTATCTGCGTTGTGTATGCATTCTAAAAGTTAGAAACAGCATGACAGCAAACCAAATCATCAACTCCAAACTTGATTGTTTTGTTTTTGTTCTTTTTCAGCAAATATGTGACCAGATCTTTTCCAGTGCTCCATTCAGCAGTTGCCAAAACCTTTTGGATGTGGAATCCTTCAGTCAAGCCTGTATGGCTGATATGTGCAACTCTAAAGACAACAATGACTCCGTGCTCTGCAAAACCATCTCAGAGTTCTCCAGAGAGTGTGTCCATGCAGGTGGCAAGCCCCAACAATGGAGGAATACAACGTTTTGCTGTAAGGGTGCTAACATCTTAACAATGATTAAATGTCTATGCAGTTCATTTGAATGTTCTGTCCCTGAATTATAGATATCATTTTCAGTGTTCAGTTTGCCTCATGTTTTGCAGAATTGTTTGATTGTCAAGGGCACAGTGATATTTAAGTGTTTGTCTCCACAGACAATACATGTCCATACAACATGGAGTTTTTGGAGTGTAGCAATTCATGTCCTGACAGCTGCTCCACCCCTCAGGCCAGCCAGACATGTGACAGCCACTGCCATGATGGCTGCAGCTGCCCTGCTGGTATCCATACACATACATACAATGCAGTATATGTGTCCCTGTGCTGAGTCCCATGTGGGGACTCATGTGGGGCTCTCATGGATATGAAACATGACAGTAATGATTATTATCTCTCCTTCCTTCCTCAGGAACAGTCTTTGATGACATAGGTAACACCGGCTGTGTTGCAGTGGATCAGTGTCCATGTCTGCACAACAACAAAGTCTACAAGTCAGGAGAGTCCTACTCTCACAACTGTAGATCCTGGTAAGATGAGAAGTTGGGTGCCTTTATTGAGGTGTCAGATACAAATAAATACAACTGTTGTGCGTGAAGATACACATGAAGATGCGTTATTTTTTAACTACATTCTCAGTTGAAGTTTTTTAGTTTAACATCTTACTTAGTTAGGAAAAAATTGTGTTCTTTCCAGTTCAACTTTTATGATGTGTGGGGAAAAGCTCATCATAATCTCCAAAATCTGGACTTCCTATTGTGTGTGCCATATTAAGGACTAGAAAAATACATTTAGGGACACAGTTATGGGATGGCTACAAGTGCTAATTAATTTAAGAAATATGTGACTACAACCATTTTTACACATACAGTAAAATGTATCATAAGAAAATACTAACAATCTGCTCACATAATAGGGTTTGTTCAAATCATTATTAGCTCACAATTTTACCAACATACGCAAGTTCAAAGAATGTTTACTTTGATATTTTTTATATGACATAAATTCAAATTAATAAGAGCATCACAGTTTAGCATTACATCCAACCTAATCTGCATATTTAACCCTTTTTAATCCTGCATACATGTGTTCTGACAATGAATGTTGCAATTAGCCAAGTCAGAATAATTTCCCTTTATAGATTATGTAATTCAAAGCGTTGTAGGATAATCATGTTTTATTAATCATGTATTAATACCCAGAGCAACGCATTACATTTTACCAAAGAAACACTTATTACACTGCTGCATATAAAAAAAAGAGTGTGTGTTTGTGTGTGTGTGCACTGACAGTGTGTGTGAGAGTGGCCAGTGGCAGTGTACAGAGGAGGACTGTCCAGGAACCTGCTCTGTGCAGGGAGGAGCTCACATCAGCACCTTCGATGGAAAGGTTTACACCTTCCATGGGGACTGCTCCTACATTCTGGCTAAGGTAGTACATGTAATCATCTACAACACTGCTAGTGTACCACCACATACACACCAGAGTGCATACTAGAAGCATGGTCAACTATCTGCATGGATAATGACAGACCTATCATCATGCTCCATGATATGATGTAATGAATGTGCTGTATGATGGACCCATTTAGTATTTAATCAACAGAGATATTTGATCTGTGTCCAAAAACAGAACTGTTTTTGGGTTGGTGGCATGAGTGTAATGTCTCTAATTTATTTATTTACTGTCACAAATTTTCAGTCTTTCCGTCATTATTAAATTTAATTTTGTTCCATTGTGTGTTGCAGCAAAGTAATGGTTCCTTATACACTGTGTTGGTGGACCTGGTCAAATGCAGTCTGGCTGACAGTAGGACATGTCTCAGAGCTGTAACTCTGGCCTTATACAGCAATTCTGTGGTAAGATGGAGACTCAGACACACCTGCACACACGCTCATTCATTCATTCTCCATACCGCTTATCCCGAAGGGTCGTGGGGGGGCGGGGTGCTGGAGCCAATCCCAGCAGAAAACTGGATGCTTGCATTCGGATATGTTGTTGCTTGCGCAGATTTCCTGCGCTCCAGCTTCAGCCCTTCTCCTTGCACTCTGGCTGCTTCTGTGCACTCAAGAAAAATAATCCAAGCGCAGAGCAGAAATCCGAGAGCAGAAATTCTGCGAGTACACAGAAGCAGCCTGAGTGCAAGAAGAAGGGCTGAAGTGCAGGAAATCTGCACAAGCAACAACATATCTGAGTGCAAGCATGTTTGAGGAGAAGCAGAGCAAATCCAAGCGCAAGCAAGGGCTATTTGAGTGTGAGAGCAGGGTTTTGAGTGAGAGTATTACAAAATCTGAACATTAAATCATTAAATCGTGGTCTCAAACTGAAAGAGAATTCTCTTGATTAAGATAGGAATAAAGCTCCATACACCAAACAACTTTAAGGTTTTAAACAATTATTTGTAAGTATTGTTGGATTCCTGTTTGATATAATCTAAAATGTGTCTTTCCACAAACTGACAGGTTGTTAAAATTCAGGCATCCGGGCAGGTCTATGTGAACCAGATTCTTTCTCAGCTTCCACTGTTTACACGTGAGTTACATCAAATTATATTACAGAAGACATAAAAAGACTCTCAGAGTCAGTTCAGAGTCATTAGTTACAGTCATAATTTATTCACTCAAGTGCAGAAAAAAATATTTCATGTAAAAAGAGATTTTGATTTCTATTGATGCCATAGGTGCACATAAATAAGAGCGACATAAAGATCAGAAGATGAACATGAGAATGGCTACAATCTAACATGAAAAGTACTCCAAGTACAGTACTTATACCTCAGGCAGCACTGAAATAGATTTGAGGAGCCACAACAAGTTGTGTGTATATTTTGGGGACTGATAGAACAAATTGCTGCAACACTGAGTTTTTCAATGTCTTTTGACTGCTACAGCGGAGCTGAGTGCTTTCAGGCCATCATCCTTCTACATACTCATAAGCATCAAGATGGGCATAAACGTGATGGTCCAACTTTCCCCTATGATGCAGGTCTTCATCTCTGCTGACACTTCACTCAAAGGAACCACCTCTGGTATACCCCCACAGTATTGTTTCAAAAGTCTGGAAAATGCCTCCTCTACATTTTTATGTGTAGCTTAATCTCATGTTCACCAGTATTTACAACCAGTTATATTCAGAAACAACGTGTTTTGATTTGTGTTTAACACATGTTGGTAAATGTTTATATTTGTGTAAATGTGTGTCATCTCATCCAACAGGCTTGTGCGGGAACTTCAACAATATAATGAGTGATGACTTCAGGGTGATTAGTGGGCTGGTGGAGGGCACTGCTGCAGCATTCGCTAACACATGGAAAACTAGAGCCAGCTGCCCTGACATAACAACACGCTTTGGACACCCCTGTAGCCAGGGCATCAGCAAGGGTACAGCTTGACTCCCAGTGTCTTGTCATGTTTGTCATGTCATTTCATATTATATGAAAGCATACCATATGAATCAAACTATAATATACTCTACTATATTTTAGAGATAACCATGCCATTTTCAGGTCATATGATGTTTTATAACCACCTTATTTCTGTATGTTTCTGTGTCACAGAGAGTTATGCCCAGTACTGGTGCTCCAAATTAGCAGATCCCGCAGGAGTGTTTGCTCCTTGCCACTCTGTCATTAGCCCCAGCACATTCAAAGATGTAAGTCTGCACACAAAAAGCTGTAATGAAAAAAAACTACAGTACACTTGTTAATGTGTCCATGCCCTTTGTGTTACCTTACAGAACTGCATTTATGACAGCTGTAACTGTGAGAAAAGTGAGGACTGCATGTGTGCTGCAGTCTCCTCATATGTTTATGCCTGTTCAGCGGTAGGAATCCAGATCAGTGGCTGGAGGGCAACCATCTGTGGTGAGTAAAATACCAAGGGCCATTTTGTTTTACCGTGATAATAGAAAGAGGCTGGGCTTGTGATAATAGAAAGAGGCTGGGCTTGTGACAAACAGCTGATCACATGCAAATAAAAAATAAATCAAAATAAGCATATTTAATTAGTTGTGAATGTTGTGAAATGATTGTGAATTTATTGCAGCAGTAAACAATACTGATTTTGTGAGGTAAACATTCCAAAAACCTAACGCAGCACATACAAATTGTTTGTATTCTACTGAATCTAGCTTGGAACAGGTAGAAACATCTTTAAATGACTTTCTTGTAATAATCATTAAGTGTTAATGTAGGCCGTCAAAGAGTCACAGGATCAGGCACAGTTGCACTCTTTGCACCCTCTGATCCTTCACTGCAACAACAAACAATTTCCCTACATGAAATATCTGAGTCATCTAACAGATACACTCTCATGCTACCACTCAACTCGTCTCTCTCCCACTAGGCAAATTCAGTGAATCATGTCCAGAAGAAACAGTGTATGAATACAACATGACCTGCTGCGGTCGTACCTGCCATTCCCTCAACCAGGCTGACTACTCCTGCCAGGCCAACTTCACCACAGTGGATGGCTGTGGCTGTGCTGAGGGAACCTACATGAATGAGGAGGGACAGTGTGTGTCCAGTGCAAGCTGTCCCTGTTATGATAAAGACACCATAATTCCTGCTGGACAGGCTGTGAGCAAAGATGGTACCACATGGTAAATATAGAGTGTAGTTATGTCAAGGGTTTGGCATTAAGGGGTCAGGTTATAAACAAACAACAGTTTTGCTCGAGGTCTGTTAAAAGGGAGTTTTTCCTTGCCACTGTTGCCTAGTGCTTGCTCATTGTGGGAATTGTTGGGTCTCTGTACATAGAGTCGGTCTAGACCTGCTCTATATGAACAAGTGCTATGAGATAACTTATGGCACTATGAAATGGCACTATATAAATAAATTGAATTGTATTTTGAGATGCTAAAGTTAGCATAGCAGCATGCTCACAATAACAACAATGTTTTAACAAAATGTAATGGCAATCCATGCTCGCTGATTAATGATGGTTGTACATTAATTGTTTCTAATGTCCTCTCATACCTGTTCTCACAGTGTCTGCAGACAAGGAGCTCTCAGCTGCTCTGGAGGGACACAACTACAATGTAGGTTTCTACATGTAGACATTCTCAAATGCCTGTATTTCTAATAACAATAAGCACTTTGAAGACTATTGTGTTTAACTCCTGAAATCATTTTGTGAATGATATAATAATTGATTTTTAAACCCCTTAAAATGCACATGTCCCAATTACAGCCTATCAGTTATTGCAGATGCATGTTGATTGGCAAAGTATTTTAAATTCTCTGCCAGATCCAAGCTGAGAGAAAATTGTTCATGCTGAATTACAGGGAATTATAGATGGAATCATGCACATGATTCCTGGAAGTTTGACATGTCCATAATACTCTGTATCATGAATTTGTTATTTATTATCCAGCCTCACCATCATGCATTGCCCCCATGGATTACTTTGACTGCTCCACTGCTCAACCTGGGAGTACTGGGACTGAGTGTCAGAAGAGCTGCAGCACTCTGGACATGGCTTGTGTAAGTACAGCATAGCACTCACTCTCTCACAGGATTAAAATACTTAGCAAAACAAGCACAGGCTCTGTTTGGCTCACACCCTCTTTTCACCCTCCATTTTGATTGAATACAGATCAGTACAGGCTGTACATCAGGCTGCATGTGTCCTGATGGCCTGGTGTCAGATGGAGCAGGAGGCTGTATTAACGCGACCAACTGTCCATGTCTGCACAATGGACAGGTCTACCAGCCTGGACAGACACTGACTGTGGACTGCAACACCTGGTTTGTACAGTGCTTTCCATAATCCCATGTACTTGCATGTAAATGCACATGCTAAATATTCCTCTCACAGAGTTTGCCCTTCAAATTTACAATTTTACCCGAATGATTTCGGATTGCATTTTAACTTCAAAAATGAAAAGAAACAGTATTTGAAAAAATTGAAGCAAGTTCAAAGATGGCCTTTATGAAAATACAAATATAAAGATAAGAAAGAATAATAAACTGTGTTCTGAGTATCTCACCACAGAAAACTGTGTTATCAGATCTCTGTCATCTAAAGCTGTAGTAGTTAACGATCTAATATCAGACTATCATATTGATTTATTATGTCTTACTGAAACCTGGCTGTGTCATGATGAATATGTTAGCCTAAATGAATCCACTCACCCCCCAGTCACATTAATCTTCACAATAATTATCACATTCCTAATGGCACAGGCCGAGGAGGTGGAGTTGCAGCCATCTTTGACTCAAGCCTATTAATCAACCCTAAGCCTAAACTAAATTATAACGAATTCGAAAGCCTTGTTCCTAGTCTTGCACACCAAACCTGGAAAACGCTCCTGGACTGTATTCTGAATATTTATCTGAGAATATTCTCAGAGTTCTTATCAGGTTTAGTCCTTAAAACAGATAAATTATTGCAGGTGATTTTAATATTCATGTGGACGTTAATAATGACTTTCTGCATTTATCTCATTATTAGATTCGATTGGCTTCTGTCAATGTGTACATGAACCCACTCACCGTTTTAACCACACCCTCAACCTTGTTCTTGTCTATGGCATTGAAATTGAACATCTAATAGTTTTTCCACAGAATTCTTTTTTTACCGACCATTATTTATTAACTTTTGAATTGATATTACTAGACTACATGCCATTAGGCAAACATTCCTACACTAGATGTCTATGTGAAAGTGATGTAGCTAAATTCAAGAAAGTGATTCCATCGGCATTTAATTCAATGCCATATCTCAATATAACAGATGACTCCTATGCTACCTTTAGTCCCTCCCAAATTGATCATCTTGTTGATAGTGCTGTAGGCTCACTGCGAATGACACTTGACTCTATTGCCCCTTTAAAAAAGAAGATAATAAAACAGAAGGTTAGCTCCATGGTAAAACCCCCTAACCCAAGCATCACGTAAACTCGGAAGGAAATGGTGTTCCACAAATCTGGAAGAATCACATTTAATCTGGCAAGATAGCCCTTAAATTAATAGGAATTAATTTATAGTCAATTTATATAGTCTGCCGTAATGCCAGAGCAGCCTACTACTCATCAATAATAGAGGAATATAAGAACAACCCTAGGTTTCTGTTCAGCACTGTTGCCAGGCTGACAGAGTCACAGCTCTGCTGAGCCATGTATCCTTATAGAGCTTCTTTAATGATGTCATTCTAATTATTAGAAACAAAATTCAGCACCTCCTGCCCTCAGTTGGTACTGACTTATCTTCAGAAACAGGAATCCTAGGAACAACTGTAAAACCTGATATACATTTAGACTGTTTTTCTCTCATCAACCAACTTCAAATAGTTTTTCATCTAATCCATCAACGTATATCTTAGACCCCTTCCAAATAGGCTGCTAAAATAGGTTTTACCCTTAGTTTGCACTTATTAGTGTGAATGCTGTTCTTCTACGGTTTTGGTCTCATGTGACATTTTAGGTCATGATGTTTTCAGCATTTTGCCAAAACTAGAGTGCGTGATGTCATCGCCCAGAGTGAGAGGCTGCTGTAAAACCGCCTCACATGTTTCTGCTACTTCTGCTCCCTCGTCGCAAATTTTCACTCCACAGACTTCATTCTGCCCTCACTTCAAGATACACATGTCTAGTTTCATGTTATCCAGCCATTTCAATCATAAGACATGTAGTTTTGGCTGTGTGAGCCTTAATTGTTCAGACACGCCACCAACTTCTCCCATAAGGTCCCATTCAAAAGTGAAGATCAAAATCGTACCTTTCTCTTTCCCTGTCACATTTCTAACTCGCTCTAGTGTCCTCATTTTTAACCCTACAGACATGAGACTTATACTCCCACGTACCCTAGTCGTTTGTGGTTCCTGTGGTACTATTGCGGTCCTGGATCTGGAAGCATTTGTTTGAGAGGGCGCATTTGGCTGAAAGTCTATTATAGCTGCATTCTCTCTGTCCTTCAGTGGCGCCATGTTTTTAAACACACACCTGCAGCTAAATATGCTCCTTCACAGTAACCTATACACACAGACAGCAGCTGATCAAAGTCAAGGAGCTTTAGCTCAGTAGGTAGCGCTGCCGGCCTCCAACCCAGAGGTTGGCTGTTCAAATCCACCTCTGTCCAAAAATATTTTTTGGTTTTATTCAATTTTTCACTCATATTCATACTAATTAGACCATTACAACCTTTTACAACTCACATCTAGTCATCCAAAGCATACATTTGTGTGTGAATGCTGACTAACTGTTTAATCATGGGAGAGGAGAGGAGAGGAATGGAGGGGAAGGGAGAAGAGAAACACAGGATCCTTTTAAAGTAACAGAGATAGAGCTGTTGACCTTCAACCCCAGGACTCACGATGAGATGAGAGGAAAGGAAAGGAGAGGACACTGTACACTTGACTGTTAATACATGGAAACCTACTGGAGTCTCTCTCTGTGAGTCCATGTTTGTCTCTCTTCCTGTCTTACTGAACATTAATCCACCAATCAGAAGAGAGCAACAAGTTTGTGCCTGTTCTGATTGGTGGATTGACGTTGGAGGCGCAAATGTTTATAAGCAAGTGCTGCTAAGCAAGAGAGGAGCAACACACTACACAGGTAGGGCTGCTGACCTCAAACCCAGGGGTTGGTGGTTTGAATCCAGCTCTTTAACATACTAATTATAAAATTTCAACCAGCTATCCAGTTTAGCGTCAACCCTTCAACAAACTTTAATTTTTAGTTCTTTTTATTATTTTTTCACAATTTATACTTACAATATTGTGCAAACTTCAACAATCAATTACAGTATCACAGTTTAGCTTTCAGCTTTTTTGTATTTCAACTCTTTGCATCTCCTTCCAGCTGATACATTTCAGCTTCTAATTCTGCCAAATCATTTCAAATTTCTGCATTTCAGATTTGTGCATTTTCTGCAGTTTGTTGCACAGCTATCCAGTTTAGCGCAAGCTTTTCAACAAATATTAAAACATTCTACATCATTCATACATTTTCAGTATTATTCAACATTCAAGCCAGCTATCCAGTTTAGCGTCAGCCGTTCAACAATTTATACTTAAAATATTGTGCTTTCTTTAACAATTAATTACAATATCACAGTTCTTTCAGCTTTTTTGTATTTCAACTATTTGCTTCTTCTTCCATGTGTTACATTTCAGCTTCCATTTCTGCCAGTTCATTTCACCTTTCTGCATTTTCTGCAGTTTTTTGCACAGCTATCCAGTTTAGCGACAGCTTTTCAGCATCAGCATTCACACGCATTTTCTGCAGGAAATGCAATTTTTCCTAGTTTACTAGATATGATCAATCTCTCCTTATTGAGAGGCTATGTGCCACAGTCCTTTGAAGTTGCTGTAATTAAACCACTTCTTAAAAATCGCACTCTTGATCCAGGGGTTTTATCAAACTATAGACATATTTATAACCCTGTCTTTCTATCTAAGATCCTTGAGAAAGCAGTCACCAATCAGTCAACAATAAGTTGTTGAGCATTTTCAGTCAGGATTTAGAGTCCATAATAGCACAGAGATTCCTGCCTGTTAAAATGTTGTGGATTGTGGGGAAGGTGGACCCAAGAGCAGACACAGGCAGTATTGAGGAGTACTAACAAATGATTTTATTGCTGGAGGAAAGAGAGTTGGTTGGGCTGGTTTTATCAGAGAGGAGGTTGGCTGTGGTCCAGAACCAGGGAGGCAAAAACACCCAGAGGAGATGCCGGGAAAACACGCCGCTATAAGGAGGAGAAAAACAGAGTCTTTAGTGAAATCAGGAAATAGGAAACTAACGTCGCTTGGTAGTTCGCTAGAACAAGGAGCTGTGCGCATAATGGTATCTAAAGGACAATGATCACTGTAACCAGGATCGTCTGGTGGTGAGGGCTGATATACTTCTGTGAACAGAGAGAGAAGTGAGATAGCGTTTTGTATTGCAATTTGCACACAGATTTTTTATTCTAAATTAAAATGTAATAATAATAATAATTAGAGATAATTTTGTTGATGATTCGCATTACCCCCCTAAAACACGTGCCTTACATTGGTATACAATTTGCAATTCAATGATTTTTCTAGCCAGGTTTACATGATTGAAAGTTTGTGTCTGGTGTGTGTCTCCCCAGCTACTGCAGTGGAAGGATGTTCACATGTACCACCAATGTGTGTGATGCCGTTTGTGGAATCTATGGTGACGGTCACTATATTACATTTGATGATAAGAGGTTTGACTTCAGTGGACAGTGTGAATACACACTCCTACAGGTAAAGTGGGATATGAACAGATGTACAGTGAATGTAGTCCTGGTTAATTTGGCAACAAGCCAGTGGCTACCATGGTAACAGAAAATGCAGTTTTACAGCAGACAGTCACTGAACAGCTACTTTGTCAGAAATACAACAGAAGAGCAGCTTATCAATCTATTTACATTACAGCCAAATAAACTCACATTATTATGAAGTGAGTAGTTATGCACTTAACAATTCAATTAAATTAAAATTTATTTATATAATGCCAAATCATAACACAATTTTCTCAGTGCACTTTTTCATATAGAGCAGGTCTAGACCCAAACATTTCTGCCACGAGCAGCAGTAGGCAACAGTGGCAAGGAAAAACTCTTTAAGAGGCAGAATCCTCGAGCAGAACCAAAACCACGCTCTGGGTTGGGTGCTTATCTGATAATAAAATTAAAAATAATAGCAATACTAAAAATAAGAGCAATAACAATAATAACATGGTGGCAGCAGGTGGCCTGCAACCACATATCCAGACTCTGCCCCTAACAATAACAACTACTATATAGAGAGGAATTTGTTGAATGTAAATACATTGAATATCTATTGCAGAGAAGAATGCTGACCAGTAATTGTATCAATAATGGGGTTTGATTTCAAGAAAAACATAAGGATTATAACTTTAGTTTGGTGTCCAGTAATTGCATCCTCTGTCTGTGCCTTACTCAGGATTATTGTGGCACTGGTCAGAGCAATGGAAGTTTCAGAATTATCACTGAGAATGTTCCATGTGGAACCACTGGAACCACCTGCTCGAAGACCATCAAGATCTTCCTGGAGGTAAGCACAACACATGTAAACTGCCTCAAACACAGTAAGGTTGGGCTAGGATTATGGCTCAAATGCTTATCACTAAGGCTGGGACCTATTATTAATTTATGATTGATAAGCCTTTGATAGGTTAGCAATATTAAAATCATTAATCAAGTGGGGGAACAAGGAAAATATAGTCAAACTAAGCTGAAACTTAACTTTTGGTTAAACAAGTAATAATAGAATTTCATTCCATGTTTATGTTGTGATGCAGATGCCCACAATATAGTAAATATATCCTGGACATGTGCAGCCTGTGTGAACATTCACATTCAATGACACTGTCAATGTGTACTTGTTCCTTTGTGAGGAAGAAAGCAGTTTATTTCCAGCTATAAGGGAACCAAGGTTTTTCACAAAATAGCATGTAACTTTTCAGGTGAAATGGGGGGGTTAGAAATTATGCACTGAGCAAATGATTGCTTGTTCCACCTCACTTAACTGGTGCATGTTTATTTAATTTTGATACCCACAGGATAACGAATTCCAACTTAAAGATGAGAACTTCCAGGTGGTAAAAGGCAGCAGCCAGGTGTTCCCTGCTCAGGTACACAAGATGGGTATTTACCTGGTGTTGATGATCAAGCCAGGACTTGTGCTCATGTGGGACCAGAAGACCAGTCTTTTCATTAAACTTAGCCCTGAGTTCCAGGTAAGCACCTAACTCTGCATGTCTTGATTGACAATTTAATATTTTGTATTTAGTATGTCAGCTGCTGTCATCATCACAGAAACATTTAGTGACTAGCTAGTAAACATTGCATCTAACTTAAAGGTGCTATACATTAGATACTGAACATTAATATAGCAGCACACAACTATGTTATGTAAAGATATAGTGGAGTAATGGTGTCTTTTCATTGGGTTCCTCCCTCTCAGGGTCAAGTATGTGGACTGTGTGGAAACTTTGACGGCAACAGTAAAAATGACTTCACCACACGCTCCCAGGAGACAGTGGCAGACTTTCTGGAATTTGGTAACAGTTGGAAGGTTTCATCCAGCTGCCCAAACGCCCAACTAATCACTGATCCTTGTGCCTCTAACCGCTACCGGGCTGCCTGGTCCCAGAAACAGTGTAGTATTATCACCAGTGTCACCTTCCAAAGTTGTCATTCACAGGTAATTATAGTAATAAAAAATATACTCACATGGATAGCCTACACACATAAATGTATACATATACACAAACATGATCACTAATTGCCATGGTATTTGGGAAATCATATAAATGTTATTTTTTCTCTCCATCTTTTGTACTAAGCAGTCATTCTCACAACTTTGTGTGTTGACCAGTTGGGTGGTCTGCCCATCAAGCTGTTCAATCAAAATGTTGGTCCAGAGCAAGATATCTTACCAGACTGTCACATATTTGGAATGGATATTCAGGGTCCCCAGTATATGATTCCTTATGAGTTTGGCAACCCCTTGCCTTCTAGCACCTGCATATTACCATCACATCAATTTATTTTACTATTAGTACAACCTGTGTGAGTGCTACAATTGCTACCAATGTGAATGCTGCTAATACTACCACTAGCACAGGACAACATTTTTGTTATCCTCTACCTTTATTATTCTGCTAAATGTGAATGTACAATTTTACATAAATGTAAAATTATGTGTTCAAGGTTGACCCTGGTCCATACTTTGATTCTTGCGTGAGAGACTCTTGTGCTTGTGACACCGGTGGAGACTGTGAGTGTCTCTGCACTGCTGTGGCTGCCTATGCCAAAGCTTGTAATGAAGCTGGGGCCTGCATTAAATGGAGATCTCCAAAGCTGTGCCGTAAGTTTGGCCACCATCACACCAGGATAATCTGAGCTACAGGATTTGAGGATTTAGGGGCACTTTTGGGTGCTAAAACTAATTCAGGAATTGTATCATTGGCCAAAAGATTAAAATATATTTGTCATATTAAGTACCCCCAATGTTGTCTCTGTCTATGCAGCTGTTTTTTGTGACTACTATAACTCCCCTGGTGGCTGTGAGTGGCACTATAAGCCTTGTGGAGCTGACTGCATGAAGACATGTAGGAATCCATCAGGAAACTGTTCCAACCTCATCACCGCCCTGGAAGGTACATTACACAGATCTTTTGACATGTCATCTTCTTGATTAGTGGAATCTGTGTTTTATGGTCAGGCTTTGGGTGCAACTCAAGTCAACTGACAGACTTTTATTTTCAGACATAAAAGTGAATGTTGATTAAATGTGCTTTTAATCCAATATTTAGACATATGTGTCATTACTGCAGTTTTTTCCAGTGGGCTAAATGATATTTTCTTGTGGTCTCTTATCCTTTTCCCTTTTTTCCTGGCTGTTATGTTTTTATGGTTATGCTTGCAAAACCATTTGTGATTCAAGCCCATTATATTATATTATATTATATTATATTATATTATATTATATGCTGTATTTTCAATTTCAATTTTCATTTCTGTGGGTTAGCATATACATATAACATATAAAGTAGCCTTTTTTCTATGTCAGGGGTTTCCTCCTAAAGATACTGACAGGAAATACACTGAAGACAAAGACTTCATTCAAACTTGCTATATTGCTTCTCTGCTGCATTAGTGATATAAATCAGATTCTCAACCCCCAAGCCAGTCACTTGCACATGGCCAACATTTGAGACCAGGCATCAAGAAAACAAAATAATTATACAAAACGTTATTGCTCGCAGCCATTGTAAGTGTGTGTGTTTGTAAATGGTCAAAGGAGAGAACATTTATAAAAGTGCTCTGGATAAAAGCACTATATGACTGCAGTAATTTACCATTTTGCTTTACTTACCTCACTTACTTACTTACCTACCCAACCGGTCGAGGCAGATGACCGCCCACCCAGAGCCTGGTTCTGCTTGAGGTTGCTGCCTGTTAAAAGGCAATTTTTCCTTGCAACTGTCACCTAGCACTTGCTCATGGTGGAATTGTTGGGTATATGCATATAGAGTTGGTCTAGACCTGCTCTATACTAACAAGTGCTATGAGATAACTTTGTTGTGATATGGCACTATATAAATAAAATTGAATTGAATTGAATTACTTGTAATTGTACTGAGGTTAATCAAAATGTTATAATGCTGTTGCAGGCTGCTATCCACAGTGTCCCCCAACCCAGCCCTACTTTGATGAAGACACCATGAAGTGTGTCGCCTGGGACCAATGTGGCTGCTATGATGACAAAGGCACCCATTACAGCATCGGCGATAAAGTTCCGTCAAACAACTGTTACACTTGGTATGTCTCGCACAGAGGATTCATCATCACACTAAGGGTTTCACAGACAGTAGGCTGTGATGTGTATACCACATTTGGACACTCATGCAGGTTATATAAAATAATTGAGTAGAAAATATTAAAGATTATGAGTTACTGTATCCTTACCTTGACCAATCTGAATAGGCCATAGTGACAGAACACTGAAGTAACCACTGACTGTTGAATCAAGCACAATGCAATAGCACAATGGCTGGAGAATTTGATGTTCTTGTGCTTTCATCCTTGTAGTAATCTTTAATCAGGTGTTTGTACAAGAAACAACTGTCATTACCATTTAGTTTTAACTACCTTCAGCATTTAAAACCAGCAGCAGGAGCTAACATTTCGCAGGCCCTAGCCCAGAAGCATGAAAGTCTGGAGATGACTGTAGCTAATTTAGGGAGAATAGCCATGATGAGTTGGGAAATTATATGGTAGTCAGAGAAGAATCAATTCACTCATCCAAAAATACAAATAACCAATTAATTAAATCTGCATTTGGACACATACTTTATTTGTCATCTATGTTGAGATATAATATGAGGGTGCAAGTTGTCATCTGTGTTACCAATGGACTCTTGGCTTATGGTGCGGTCCTTCTGTCTTTGCATTCTAAACATATTTAATGGGTTTATAGCTGTTATTATTGTTGTTATTTGGGGAAGACATACAGTAATACAACTAATTTTATTATTACTTAGTGGTTATTATTGAGGGTTGGGGTGGGGGTGGGGGGTTAATTTACAATGCATTTATGTTTAATATATGTATATTTATAGAAAGTCTTACTATGTTCTATATTGCCTATACTGTGTAGACTCAGGTATCAAGAATCAGTGTTTTCTGATCTGCTCTACAGCAGCCATTTCATTATTTGCTGTGTCAGCTGAATGCAAATGAAAACCAAACATTTCCTACTCTTGATTTATATCTTGAAATTTGATTTACTTGCTTACTTAATGAAAAATGTCTATTATATTTGGACTAAATACAGAGATGGTAATGAGATGTTGTTATGGTGAAATGTTATGGTACAATTTTTTTTTAATTGAAAATTAGGTCAATAATTATATTTTGTGCACCTCAGAGAAATTTTCCAAAAGGGCAATGACATGACTAAAATGTCCTTCTATTTCAAAGCTCCTGTACAGCCTCTACAATAATATGCAGCTACAATGTGAACTGTAAGTACATAAATATATGTATATATACTAACAGTGTATTTATTTATTTATTTAAGTGGGTACAGATATATACACACACGCGCACACACAAACACATCCTCCACACCAAACATCCGCATAAACACATATAGATATGTATGAAATAAAATGGAAAAGATGATATGACAGTCTCGATCCACAGCTTGTACATGTTACGTTAATGGAAAAACCTACGAATATGGGTCCCTCATCTACAACACCACGGATGGGGTAGGAAACTGCATCACAGCTGAGTGCGGGGCAAATGGGACAGTGATAAGGAACATGTACACATGTGTGACGACCAGCACCCCAGGCCCTACAACAACCCCATTTATATTCAGCACAACTACAGGTAGGACAATCTACAAGACATACCCATGAATAACCGGTGAAAAACACAATTACAAATTACACAAGAACATTATGTAAAAAAACATTACGTACAAAAACAGAAGATATTTAAGAATTGAGGAAACAATTTAAATTATAACAAATTGTGACTTTATCATAATATGTCTGATTTTATAACAGTTGTAACTGTAACATAGATAACTAACCACATCCACACCTGCAGAAACAACCACATCAGGAGCAACAACAGTAAAGGTTGGGACAACCACACCATCTAAAGAAGTCACCACTGGCCCAGTTACAACCTATACCACAGCTGCCGTTAAAACTACAATCTCAGTGCCAGCTGTCACATCAGTAAGCCCAGAAACAACCGTTGTAACTTCATCACCTTCTGTTGGTACCACAACTACTAAAGTACCTTTGATAACAACTAAGGGAACCACAGAAAAACCTTTGAAAACAACCACATCAGAAGCAACCACAGTAAAGGTTGGGACAACCACACCATCTAAAGAAGTCACCACTGGCCCAGTTACAACCTCTACCACAGCTGTTGTTGAAACTACAATCTCAGTGCCCGGTATCACTACAGTAAGCCCAGAAACAACAGCTGGTGTGGTCACAGGCAAGCCACTTATTACAACTGTAACTGCCAAGCCTTCTATTTTAAATACAACAATTATTATCCCCTCAACTGTAATGACAGGAACAGCTAAAGGTACAACTTCTATTGGTCCGATTACACAGACACTTCCAGGCAGCAAAACTGTTTATACAACGAGTGCTACCACTATCGGACCATCCAAATCCACAGTTCTTTCCACACTTTCACTGTTTACCACAACTACAACATGTGTCTGCATTGTCAATGGAACATCTCATCGTCCTGGTAGGTGTTTCTTCATTTTCAACTTTCACATTTTGTTTCTTTTATTACAGGGTCCGTTACAGAAGGTCAATGGAACCTTTTGTTCTTTTTGCTCCTTTAGATTGCTATTTTCTTTTCTTTTTTCTCATTTCAATGTTTAAATTGAATAATTCCTATGTACATTGGAAACTTCAAGTCTAAAGCCCAATATTCCTTCTTTTCCATCATACCATTTTCCTCAAGATTTACACATGCGATTAATCACTGAAATTCAACATATAATCTTTTGTATTATTTTGCAATGTAAATTCGGTCTCTAAAATACATCATATTTCTTTAATTGACTCCATGGCTTTGGGGATTGTGCCAAATGAAAAATGAAAAACAAACTACCATTAAAATGAAAAACAAACCATTACTGAATGGTAGTTTGTTTTTCATTTATTTTTTTACAAGTTAATACATTAATACTGTACAAGCATATTACACAGATAGACATATAACACACCAAAATTAGTTGGTAACACTTTACAATATGGCACATACAATTTTCAGTACTGTAAAAGGATGGAATGGGTAACAAATCAGGATTAATCAGAAATCAGTTATTAATAAGTAGTTCCTGGATATATAATGATATACAGTACCTTGAAAAAGGTTTCATACCCCTTGACCATTTCCACTTTTTGTGACGTTACAAGGACAAACTTAAATGTATTTTATTGGGATTTTCTGTAATAGACCAACACAAAGTAGAGCATAATTGTGAAGTGTAAGGAAGATTATATGTGGTGTTTAAGATAATTTAAAAATAAATATCTGAAAAGTGTGGCGTGCATATGTATTCAGCCCCCTTTACTCTGATACCCCTAAATAAAATCCAGTGCAACCAACTGCCTTCAGAAGTCACCTAATATATCCCAAGCTTTGAACATCTCACGGAGCACTGTTAAATTCATCATCTGAAAATGGAAAGCGTATGGCACAACTGCAAACCTAACAAGACATGGCTGTCCACCTAAACTGACAGGCCAGGCAAAGAGAGCATTAATCAGAGAAGCAACCAAGAGACCCATTGTAACTCTGGAGGAGCTGCAGAGTTCCACAGCTCAGGTGGGAGAATCTGTCCACAGGACATCTATTAGTCATGCACTCCACAAATCTGGCTTTTATGGAAGAGTGGCAAGAAGAAAGTCATTGTTGAAAGAAAGCAATAAGCAGTTTGCCACAAGCCATGTAGGGGACACAGCAAACATGTGGAAGAAGGTGTTCTGGTCAGATGAGACCAAAATTGAACTTTTTGGCCTAGATGCATAACGCTATATGTGTGGCAGAAACCTAACTGCGCATCAACCTGAACACACCACCCCCACCGTGAAACATGGTGATGTCAGCATCATGATGTGGGGATGCTTTTCTTCAGTAGGGACAGGGAAGCTGGTCAGAGTTGATGGGAAAATGGATGGAGCTAAATACAGGGCAATTCTGGAAGAACACCTATTAGAGGCTGCAAGAGACCTGAGACAGGGGCGGAGGTTCACCTTCCAGCAGGACAATGACCCTGAACATACAGCCAGAGCTACAATGGAATGGTTTAGATCAAAACATATTCATGTGTTAGAATGGCCCAGTCAAAGTCCACACCTAAATTCTATTTAGCATCTGTGGCAAGACTTGAAAATTGCTGTTCACAGATGCTCTCCATCAAATCTGACTGAACTGGAGCTATTTTGCAAAGAAGAATGGGCAA
>JAVQJF010009386.1:0-19892 GCA_036023855.1 Gadopsis marmoratus | reverse complement strand
CATTGCCTAGGATGCACAAGGTTTTTAAACGCTATATTTTTAGGTCCCTTTAACCTTCAAACGTTTTTCTTCACTCACATCTAGTTTTCAACTCATAGGTTTAAGAACAACTCCCATTTACTCCTTTTTGAAACATCACCTTCTTTTCCTCTGTCTGCTTCTCTGCCTCTTTTCTTTTTCTAACTTTGTAGGACAATGTCAGGCTGTCAAATCTTTTTCACTTTTTCGCAGGTGGAATACATCAATTATGTTTTATTTTTACTCGCAGAGATGGCACAGAACTGCCACAAAACTGCTGTAAAATCTGTTTTAATATAGTAAAACATGCACAAACAAAACACAAAAAGTGGACTCAAAGGTAGATTTAACATGTTAAAATTGACTAAGCAATGCTGGCGGCATCTCTTAACCCATCCATTATCAGTTCAGCAATTACTCAGCGAACATGCTGATTGGAAGCTAGCATGATAGTTGTGTTTGAATTTTTCGCCTGAAACCCTGACGGTGTTTAATGAAATGTCACTCACTAAACAGGTTTGAATTTATGCATAAATATGTATAAAACATAAATATAGAAATATGTGGTATGTTCTTGAATATTACAGTATAATTAGAATGTAATTATTGTAAAGACTATCAACAAGAAAATGAGTTGCTTCCTGCACCTTCTAAAGTGCCCTTTACCATGTGTGTTACTGGGATAGATTTCACAGGAAAGTATTTGGACTGATTGACAGAATAAAATAAGTACAGGAGGTGCAGCAGGATGAGCAGCAACACGTCAGAGAAACATCAGTATAAATACCACTGGCAGGAGATAAAGACTCAAACACGATCATTTGTTCAAATTCAATAAACACTTCAAAATTCTATAAATAAAAAAAGTGTGTCGAGACAAACGAGAACTCTCAAAAGGACCCAAATAACAATGACTGGCATTGGACATGGCCGTGTCTGCTACCAATGATGAACGACATAACCACTGCATGATCGAAACAAGAGTCTTACCCTGACGATGACCGAGAACAGGGACCTGCAGCCGGGGGCCAGGTTGATATAGGGGTCCAGCAGGTACTCATGCAAGTGGGGGTGAGGTAACAAAGACAGCTTGGACAGCACAGCGGTCACCTGCAGGTTGACATCGTAGGGCTGGAGGACAGAGAGGACATCAGATGTAAAGCTACACAGGATTACAGTCACCTGAACATGTGTGTGGAGGAACTGCCATGAATAAATAAAGTGTCACAGTACTCCGAACCTTTAATACAACGCTCCCATTTACATCTGATTTCCTAAACGATACAAAAAAATAAAAAGCACGAGCTGCCAAAAAGTGCATTACGCTTCTGAATCTCCATTAGTCATCTTCACAATTCCCACCTAACATAATTTGTCAAATGAGTTTATGGCGGGAGCTCGTTATTTTGGGTTTTTTGTTTATTGTTAAAAAAAAACTAAAATGGAAGGACTCTCCATAATCAGCAGCTTATTTGCATTTTCTCCACATTTTTCTCTCCACTTCCCATTAGTGTACCTCATTTATGCAAAATGGTAATGAACAGTGCAGCGAGAAATAACTTTTGGGTGTGTGGGAACATTAAATTCGAGTGAAAATTGATTTTAACTGATCTGCTCCTTTAAAAGAAATATTGGCACGAATCTATAAAAACAGAAATTATGACATTTAGATAGAACCCCAAGTACAATATGGTGCGTCTACATGCACTAATCTTAATTTATTCACTGGAATCTGGTTGTATATGTCAACTACATTCCCCAGTTTAGGACTTCTCTCAAAACCTTGCCTTGAAAACTTGGTGGTGATTCCAACAAAACTGTTTTGAATGATGTCAGTATTACTACAGATGTTTACTGTATGCTGGATCAAACTGACCTGATCTAGGATGCGGCCCATCCTGTCAAAGAGAACCTTAAGGAAGTGGCCCTCGAAGAATGGGATGTCCAAGTTACACTTCTCAAAAGGCTTTGGGCTTCCCCTCCAGTCCCATCGGTGGCAGACCCCGCAGTAGTCCCTGAACTGAGAACAATTCTATGCTTATTATCGGTTCTACTGGTGACACAGAACGTGAAAGTGAGTACTTATTAAACTAACGATGAAAGACACAAGAAACACTAAAGCAGAATTTTTTGTCCAGTTTATCTCGAGCTTTAAACAAAGTGTAGAACGAGTCTCACCTGTCTGTGTGCATCTCTGAGGTAGGTGTCGTAGCCTGTGCCTTCAACATGATACGATGACTTTGCCTCATCGGGCACCAAACACAGGAAACTGCAGGCAAATTTATTTCAATCAACAGTTGCCTTTTTTTAAAGACTGAGGAACTCCATGTGCTGTATGTTGCATCCTGAGCAGACGGTGTACCTGTTAACAATCTTGTGGACCTCTGTCTTGCTGTCAGACTTCGAGTGGTCAGGACTCTGTGGTGGAGAGGAGCTGAGCCAATCAGAACCAGACAGCCTGCTGTCTGGAGAGGGGTCATCGCCAAACAGCGGATCCTCCTCAAGGTCTCTGCAGAAAGAACACAGGTTCATTAAAAAGTATTTATATTTATGAGAACATGGTCTGATTTTGATCAGTGCTCCTGAAGCTGCAAGAAAAGAAGTTCACTTTTCATCCAGTTTTGGTCTAAGGATTCATGCATCTCTCTGGTTGTAATAGTGTAAGCAATTTTACTTTCTATTCTCCATTCTGGTATGAAACAATAAGAAAGCCACCTTTCAGTATTCTTGTGTGTAGTAAAATGGGGGCACTATGTGGTCTTTTATGGGATGGTAGCATTTTAGTACTCTTTGGGCTTGATGGCACCTTCCAGGTGTGGATGAAGTCCACATAGTGATGCAGTTTTACTTGGACCTTGTGTGTTAAAATAGAAGCCTGTAATGATCTGGAGGTATGTTTACTGTGCATCTGTAGATATACAAATGTCACTGACATTCTTCAGCTCTTCTGTGAATTCACTTCACCCAAACAATATGATCATTTCATATCATGTAAATCCAGTATTACAGTGCTGCATTTAGTGACTTAATTCCTTTGCACAAAAACTAATAACCCATGTGAAACAATAACATCAGCAAACAAGGAAGCTATATCTCACTGTCCCAAAACGGATCACTTGTCATCAGTGGCTGACATGTATTTCTCATTAACCAGGGTTTAAAAAGATTCCCACCACACAATAAGGAACAGTTTAGTTGAATTGGTGGCACATCTGAAAAACACAGCTAGTTGATGCATTTGACTTTATTTCCACTGTGTGATTTTCCAGGCAGGATTTTTAAGGCAGCGCAGGGAGGTCAAAGGCCAGGTCCTTACACGGCATCGTGGGGCTGCCCGTTCTCCAGGGGCTCCCGCTCCTCCTGCGGTTTGTTCTCCAGATAGTTCCTCTCTTCCAGGTTGCGCAGCACCAAGCTGTGGAGGATGTGCTGGTTGGGCTTCTGGATCAGCTGCTCAAATAGCCGCAGTGTCATGATGCTGATCTGGGGACACAGGAGGAGGAATGATGAATCCCACTACAAACCTAAACATGCCAAATACTTGCTCACTGACAAAAAGGAGGCAGCGGCTGTTTCAAACATCAAAGAGATGACTCATCACTCTTGTGTGTGATGAAAATGTGTGCAATGGCTGTCAGTTACTAATTAAAATCTAAATACTTTTGCTTTAATCAAATGATTCACTGGAACTCAGAATCCACAAATGTGTACTTTTGAATATTGAATGAGTAAAAGAAGAAATTATGGATACATGATGAAGACACATTAATGTGAAAGGGTACAACAAAAAGGCCAGAATGAGACATTATAGATGTTAGAGGTCAACTCGTGAGCAGGACCAGGTACATCCTGAATTATCAAAATAACGTGATAAGAACCTCGTCTGACAGGTGGTCGCAGTGCTCGATGAGTCTGTGTCTGAGTGGAGTCTGAGCAATGGTAGCTGCAGTCTCCGGCCCTCTCGCCTCTCCCAGCAGGAAGTAAACCATCTCCTGCAGCAGAGCCGCTGATGTCACCTGCCTGATGATCCTGTTCAGCAGGGCTGTGGAGGTCAGGATGCCAACCTCGGACCTACGTGCACCCACAAACATGCCACATGTGTTACTGAGCAGTCACGACACACCAGGACTACGAATTTCAATAAAAGGATGATTGATTGATGATTCAAAGCAAGACTTACGTCTGCATAAGCTGTGGTTCCATAACAGACACAAAGAACCTTTCTCTCACTGTTTTTGCCATCACTGCAGCTGCTGACTAGAAGACAGTGAAGAAAAACAAAAATGTAGTTCAGCCTTCAGTGGTTTTCAGATACAAAATTAACTTCATTGGAGAGTTATTTTATTCTGACTACAATGACACATGAAAACATGGTGAGTCATCATTGGTTAAGGACCTTCTGAGCCTCCTTGATGAGCTGGTCACAGTAGTCTAGCCAGGAAAGGAAGGAGATGAGAGCCCTCTTCCCTGTGAAGACAGCAGCATCCTCCTTCAGGTTATATACATCCAGACTGAAAGAGAGTGGGAAAACATGAGTTAGATGTAATTCTGTAATTCCAAATTATCCACTGAAAATAGCATTTCAATGAGGATGCCATTTAAGGGCTACATGCCAAGTCTAATTAAATCAAAACTTCACATGACGACAACTGAACTGTATCCAAGTGGTGTTTCAGTCATACTTCTGATTTCATGAAATGTGGTTACAGAAAGGAACACCAGAAAAGGAATTTACCCCCAGTTGACTGACTCCACTGTCTCAATGTCCAAGGGATCCATGGACTGTGGCAGGGCTTTATAGAAAGAGACCAGCCTGTCAGTCAGAAGCTCACAGAGCTCAGTGTTTTCAGTTAAACACTTGGCAGCTGCAGTCTCTGGTAAACTGACCAGCAGCATCAGGCCTTCACATGCCTTCACCACTATCCTGCCATCCTGAGTAGGGGAGAAACCGATACAACTCATGAATACAAACTAAAATGAAGAAAATGACATTACGTAACTTCAGAGTAAATCACCGGGGGATTACTTACTGGGCTCTTTGTGAGGTTGAGCAGTGAGGTGACGAGATTGTAATTGTTGTTGTTATTGTTCATGGTTGGACTAGAGGTGGAGGCAGCAGCTGCACCCTGTGGCTCTTCTGGGTGGTCAGGCTGTTCCTCTGCCGGAGACTGACCAGTGTCTGGAGTCAACACACTCTCCTTCACCACCTCTGTCTCTGCAGGACTCTTTGGCTGAGGGCTCTTTGACTTATTCTGCAATCACAAATAGAGGAGATATTCTCTGAATTATGTGCTTAAAAAGGCAAGGCTCTTACGGTTGCTAGTAATATAAACAGATTAATATTTATGAACATCCTGCTCAACTTTTTTCTCCCTGGTGTCATAGCAACTCACTTCAAGGAAGAAGTTGACAAGGTATGGGTCCTGCTTCAGTTTGGCACAGACTATACAAAGGAACTGGATCTCTTCATTTTCTGTAGGAGCAGCCAGCACCTCCCCACACAGACGGATCAGTTTCTGACAGAGGAATGGCACAGTCACAGCGAAAGAACTTACAAATACCTGTCGGTTAGCGGAACCATATTGAGCAAAGGAATTGTCAAAAATATGCTGAAATCCAGACTGCAACACTTCTCACCTGTACAGGTCTGTGGACATTAATATGCGGCAGGAGAGGTTGACGAATGTGTGCTAGCAGCTTTGTGTAGAAGGTAAGCACCTGCTGCTTCATTCCCGGAGGACACTGATGAGACGGCACACACAGAATGTGTTAGAATTGATTTGGGTGGTCCACCAAAATAGGTGTGTCCGCACCCTGTGTGGAAATGCAACTCACAGTGCAAATTCATTGAAGAGGCTACCAAAGTCATGCATTCACACAATAATTTCTTAGGTTTTGAATTCACTGTCGTAGTGCAGCTGATTTCAACACTCAGTGGTGGATCCAGACCCCCCAACCTCCATTTATTCCCAACCTTCATACATATATATATGTTTTCCCTAGAGGTATCGTTCATGCAGTTACCAAAGCATGATTGCCTTACATCCGCTTTGCCCAAGGTGTAGAGCGTCTCCAGGATTTTATGATGTAGGAGATACTCCATGCAGGGTCCTGTCTCTCCAGACTCCCTCTCCCCTTCCTCCTGGGTCAGGATGTCCAGCATCTGTTCCAGGTGGGATGGGATGTTGGTGTCTGTAACTGGAGCTTTGTCATCTAGCAGAGGAAAACACAGAAACACGTCAGAATCGCTGGATGTCCTTAAGAAACAAACAAAGGAAAGGGCCTTGCTCATGCTAGCCGTATTTTGGAAATTTGAGGTTTGCCTAAAGTGCAAAAAGCTTCTGCACCCTTCATCTAACCACTTCACCTGTGCAAGGTTTCTTTCTATTCAATGTTTTCACCATTGTTGTATATAAGATGTATTGCAGTCCAGGTTTTTGTCTGATCCACTATTTCATCCTTGCAAAGTTTCGGTAGCATTTGCTTATCTCGCTGGCATTTGAAACACTTTCTCAGGGGGCTTTCAAGGTAAAATATTACCACTGGTTGTACATGTAAACACATTTATTGTGAAGGACATGCAGAAAGTGGTGGGTTACTGACAGTCTGTTTGCGCATCAACATTAGCATAACCCAGTAAATGAAGGGAGCATGACTGCTGACAAACAGTAAAAATAAGTAATACTGTGCATGGTGGGCCACATCATGGGAATGACTGCTGCATAAATACCAACATGAAATAATTCAAATTTCAATACTCTTTTTCAATCCAATTATTATTCAAAGCAACAGGATTTCAAAACTGAAGCCCAGGTAAGTTATGAGGGGAAAATAATAAAAATACAGTGTTAGAGTGCCACCCTTGTTTGCCCCCAAATTATGCACTAGTTAACATATGTGGGTCCACTAATTCAGTAACATAGCAGATAGCATAGCATAACATGGCACGCTGAATAGAACAAAGAACGCAATGCCAGAAAATGTGTTCAGTAACGACAGTCTGTGAAATGAAGGTAAATCTGTAAGATGAATCAGCACAACATAATCAAAGAATTCCTTAAAATAGTAATCATAAAGACTGGTGAAGGTCAGGCTGCCTCGGAATAATAGATCAACTTCATTTTAAGTCCAAAGTCTGTAAAACCAGTGATTAAACACCCCTCAAAACAAGCTCAGCTACATAATAGTCAAAGCACAGATAATCCCCCATCAACTGTTCAGAGTAAATTCTGTTGCAATTGGACTAACTACCAGAACTGCTGCAAAGAAGCTGTTGCTTAGAGTGAAGAAAAAGAGACAATTTTCCTAGCCCAAAATACACAAGACTAAACATCAGTAGTTTGAAAAGAAAATTGTACATGACTGGATCTAAGTACATCTTAGGTGCAACCCAAAACAAGATGCAAAGCGTAGGAGAGCTCTACTTGTGCAGACACCACAGGCAAACATGAAGGATACACTCTATTGCAAAACCAACCAGCATGGCATTCTCAGCATAGTTTCCAATTCCACCCATTCATTTGGATTTTCTTCACAACCGTTCCCTTTGTATACAGTGGTGCTACATGAGCAGGTGATTAACAATTTGATCAACAGAAAATGTGATTATCAATTAAATATTGTAGTTGAGAGAAAGATGACATGTTAGCTTGTTGAAGCTAAAAAAAAAAATGTATTGTTCCATTTAAATAATAATAAACAGGTTTAAGGCAACTCTTTTGGATTTGGTAAGTTGTAACGCGCACTTATCTTTTAAGATACTGAATATCGACAATAATAAGTTCATGAATCAACAGTGATCACATCATTGCCTGCAACTATAATGCTGGCTGGCACACAGTGAACAACTTATGAACAAGCCTAGTTTCCTGCCATTGTAGCCAAACTCTGCACAAAAGACATCAACACCTTTGGAGGCAACCTGCACAACAATCAGTCTACATCTGGGGATATCGTGACCACAACAGGTGTTAACTTATTCTTTCAGACGTTTCTTACCAGAAGTCTCAATGTAATAATGTGTAATGGCCTTCCAGTGATAGACAAAGTCCTCCTGCAAAGGCAGCGACGGGGCAAGCTGAAAAAGAAAAATGGCACGAATAAGCATATTGTATTTTTTTAACTGGTGGCCCAGAGAGACTGGTATGTTTTAGGAAAATGTGTGTCTAACATAATCTTCTAGTTTTCAATAAATATCTTCTCAGTGTTTGAACGGTTTCAGTGTGCCACTACAAGATGACTTTGATCATTGTGTGCAGCAGTTTACACAATGTTTATTATTAATAGTAATAATAATAGGGTAAAATAGGTTTTCGAGTGAAATAAAGGTTTACGTCTTATCCTGGATCGTATCCTCACACACTCCAACAAGCTGTCTGAGAGAACCATAAGTTAACCAGCTAATATTAGGCGTGGAGTCAAAAGTATTCACTTTGGTTCACCTGCCAAACGTCTACTGTTTGAAAGCCTTAAAAGCAGCTTGTGGACAGGTTTCAGGCAGGACAGGTTTCTAGCCAGTTAACGCTAGCTGGCTGGCTAACGTGTAACATTAAGCTTTTAAAACAAATACTGTGCGAGATAACCCACAGACTAACTTTGAACTTACTAACGTTAATACGTTTGCGCAACACCAAACAAGGCTGTCCAATCATTTCGACGCCACTCCTCATGATTAGACTGCCGTTTGAAACGAGATAGCCAGCTACGGCACTAGCATAGCTTCTTAAGGCTTTTCTCACATTAGCGGCGAGCTAGCTAAGCTCCGCTTGTCAAACTGTCTTCAACACAAATGCCTTGCTGCAATGTAGAAAACGGCAATGAGAAAATACGTTAGTTAGCAACATAAATGAACAGCCACAAGCACACCTACGGGAATAATATCACCAACCAGAACAAACAAACTTGACAGCACAAACACAAAACGCTAACATTCGCTTAGGCTAACTGCTTAGCTCGCTAGTTAGCAACATGTCCCTAATGCAGACGTGATTGCCAGGGCGACCAAAGGCCCTTTCACCCAAAATAGACGATACACAAAAGCAAGCCGATGGATAAATATGTGCTTTTGATTAATAATAATTTAAAAAAAAACGAACTCACCGCTTCCACAGCGTGCTGGAGAATGGACGTAAATTTGGAGAACATCTTGTTCTTCGACTGGACTAGTTTCTCCCGAGAAGACCTAGAGAATTCCTCTATCTTCTTCTTCCTGTTGTTACCGCCTCGATCCAGATTGGAGGTTTCATACAATGACCCTTGTAACGAAAGAATAAATGCAAGCAATAAAACCGTAACACGTTGCTTCTCCACGGGACCTCACAGGCCTGCTGCAGGGCACAGCCGCTGTAAACAAGACGTCTACGGAGCCAAATAACGCGTCTCACTTTGGACACGGTGGCACTTCCCTCGCCAAACGCTACTGCGTTAATCCACCAGGGGGCGCAGGCACACAAGACACACGCGTGTAAATTACTGGCAACGATCAACGTACACACACACGAAGACAGCGGCCGATACATTTACTGAGGGACGGTGATCAGCATTTTCAGCTTGGAAGCAACAATCGATAAGTTCACTTCAGATATCAAAGCAAGTATTGGATTCCGACAACCAGGCAATATAGGATATACGGAAAAGCTGATACATCAATTGATTATGCTCCCAGTCCCCTACATAATACACAGATGTACGCCATTTCTCAGAAATGTAAGTGCCCCCCCCCTACACAGTGCTGAGGTTATGGTTGCTTAAAGTGACACTGCTTTTAGGATAAAGTTGAGGAACCCACGTGATGACGAGGCCGCCGCACATGTCCCTTAAAAGTAGCCGGATGAATGGAAACATGAAATGTGAAAAGCAGCATCCATTGCTCCAGAGTGCCTGCCAACTTTAGGATTTAGCCCAACCGCCGCCGTCCAGAACAGCGCAGTCATCCCGGACTAAACGCAGGCCAGCCGGGTTTAACGCGGAGCCGCACGGGCGACGGATCCCGGGAAGGATTTAAGTTATAGCTCCGCAATCCCGTGATGTTATGTTCAAATATGGACATAAACTTGTCGGAAAATAAGAAGGATGCTGTCTGTCTCAGGACACGCCCTGTGGCTCCATCGCGCAGTCTGGGTCCAGTCTAACCAGGTCGCAGGCTGCATGTCCCCCAGCGTTCAATCCCGCTAAATGACAGCCGAGAAATTTACAGTACAGACAACATCGGGCTGTCGGCCGGTCTCGTCCCCCTCCTTCAAAGCATCTCCTCCTGTTAATCTACGGCAAAGAAAGAGAGGCTCTACCTACCGGGCATGTCTGCTAGAGGTGAGTATCTTTTGCCGCAGAAGCCTTCATAACAATACATATAGAGGGGAAAAAGTGTCTTAATTTTGGTGGTGGAGGAGGAAAGGGGGGTCTTGGTTTAAGGATGGATGCAGTGGGGGAAGAGGGAGCCCATTTGCCTCGTCGTTCGGGAGGATGAGACACCGCTGTTGTAAGTAGGTTACACCGGTGCATGGTTGAAACTACAGCTCCCACTGCTGCAGCCTACAACTTACTCTGTCAACGTGAACACTGTGCACTACACCCTTTGAATAGACCACACTTTAAAAAGACATTTCCAGCTGTGATAGTGAGCCTCCCCGGATTACTGTTCCCTTTGACATTTGCTGCTGTCTTTAATGAGGGAGGCTGCATATCATTAGTTAAAGGCTGCACACACCCTGATTGTTGCCCAAATGAAAGCTGTGGGTGGACTGCTGGTAGCATATGGTGTGTGCATTCCTAGCGGACTGGTTGAGCTGCACAGGAGTAGTGAAATGTTGAGGGTCACAAGCTGGTGAGGTGACAAAAAAGTGCCATCTTTTTTGGGAAAAGCAACAAACATGCCAAGCTGGTGCAAAGATCTCGGCTTGCGAAGGTGTTTTTCGTCTCTTGCAGGGCATTAGACAAATGAAACCCGCGAACGGTGCAGGCGGAGCGTGTTTGTTGGACCTTTGTGTTGCCCTGGATTTGTATCAGGTGACTGTGTTCTCTGGCAGGAGAGACGAAGAGCCTCCAGCTGTTCCCGCTGGAGTGATCAGATGGCTCGACTGACTGATTGGCAGCCGGCTGGACGCAGAGAACATGCATTATTACCATGACCTCAAGGTTGTTATATGAAATCTGCACTTGGAGTCATCATGATGGGTCTGATCCTGTTATTGGGTATAACAGCAACCTTTTATAAAGAAGCTCAAGTAAGATGGCCTTGAATCCACAGCTCCCATCATGATGCGGCTCTCTGTACGTGTCCTCCATGGCTGCTGCTGGAGATCGATGGAGCTCAGAGCCCACTGCTTGACAGCCCCCCCTGTGGTACATAGATCTGATTAGCAGGCTTAAGCCCCTGCGAACAGCCAATCATTATTCATGAGAAGTAACAACCTGGCCTGCACCCTGCTGTTGTACGATCCTGAAGTGCCAATTATCTCTGTGCAGGATATTAATTTATTATCACAGAATAAATCAGGCACATTGACACAAACATGCGCCTTTGTAACAATAGATTAAATCTATTTGTCATGGGCCAGGCTGAGTCAACGCCTTTTCAGTTGCGCTGGCTGTAGTACTCCCATTTCACACGTGCTCGAGAACTTGATTTGCACCACGTTTCAGAGGGGACAAATTATTTTCGTGTAGATAGTAATTCAGAATTTTGTTTGCAATGTGGAAATAAAGTTTCTTCCTATATTTTGGACAGCCAGAATGTACTTTGAATGAGGTTTTCCATGTTTCAAATGTCGTCTAATTGATTAGTCGAGCAACAGGAAATTAATACAGGCACCTATTTTGGTCATCAAATCATCAGTCGGTTTTCAAGCAAAATGCCAAGTGTTTCCCATTTCCTGCTTCCCAACCGTGAGGATTTGCTGCTTTTCTTTTTCATATGTGAAGGTAAATGTAATATATCTGGGTTGTGGGCTGTTGGTTGGCCAAAACAAGCAATCTGAAGACATCAAATTGGGCTTTAGAAGTTGCTGACATTTGTTTAGAGGAAATGTTTAATCAAGCAAATACTGTAATTGGTGAATTAATCAAACATGAAAATCATAAAGTTAGTTGCAGCCCTTATGTGCATTACTGGAATGAATGGACATTGCGCCTGTATGTTCAAGGTATCATTACATAGTTGCAGACTCAGCCTACATTGTTGACCTCTGCTTGTATTATATTTATTATGTATTAGGTATTGTAGCATCCAGAAATCTATACGCAGGATCTAAAACACGCTGGCTGATTGAAACATTTTCCATCCCAGAGAAGCAGGAAGTTCAAAAAATGTCTCTCAAATTACTCCACTTTTCCCTCCCAGTATGCATTTGTGATTACCAGCTCCTCCCTCGGGTGTCCAGCAAGCACCAGCCATTACTGTGCTCTCAGTCTTGCAGTCGCCCACCCCTGTTATCAGCACAGGGCCATCAGCTTTTTTTTTACCTTGGGAGCTATGCCCTTCCATTAGTCACCCCACCTTACAATACACCCTTGCAGGCAGACTGCTCTACCTGGGCCTTTCAGTGTCATCATCATATTTCCTGTGCTGTTTTCTTTTGTCTAGAATGTCTTGGTGTGATTTAAAAAAATAAAATAAAACCTTCATTTATTTGCTTCTTATAAAACCATCATCCTGGGGATGTTGACCGAGCACATGCTGTGTATTATTTCAAGTAGTGCATCCACATTCATTCCTGCTCAGTGAGGACAGCCACCGGTGGCCACTGAGCAGGTCGGCCAGAGCAACATGGGGTTCAAAGTCACCTTGGTGGTGGCATTTGAGGCCGTTTCTTATCAAATTCTGCCATCTACACTACATTATCCCTCTTGTTCTGGGAAATCACCTCAAAACCAAGCAGAGTTTAGACATTTAGCATGATCTCTTTATTTATTTTTATGGTTTGCCGTTCTACTACCATTGGTTCTCTACTGTTTAGGTTGGCTTTTCACATTTATAATTAATTCTTCATCTCGGTCCGAATAAGCCATTTGTCCCAGCTCCACCGCAGAATCTTAAAAAAGCATGTTGGACGGCAGAGTTCTCACATGAACGTGTTGTTCATTCAGTCTTCTGTGACTCCTGGGCTGCTGCATAAGATGACATAAGATGACACTTCCTAATGAAAATTTCAATTTAATCTCAGCAACACGAATCACCGTTTACAAGCTCTCAGTGATAAAGATTTTCTTCAATGATCTTGTTTCTTGTAACTTTTCAATCAGTACTGCTCGTTATTATACGTTGTAGAATGAATGCAAGTAATAAAGAGTTATGTCAGCCTAAAGAAATTGGGGGTAACTTTACTTTGGTGGCCATACGTTCCTCTTTTGTTCCTGGCCGGGCTGTTGTGCTTTCCAGCAATCGGAGTAATTGCATTTGGATGTCTGGACAGCATTAAGTGACTAGTGGCAAAGAAAGTTCTCCTCCTGAAACCTCTGGAGTACATCTCCAGTTTTGCCCTGCTCTGACCCCGTACTCTGCCCCGTCCTTTCCTTGAGCAGGGTTAGCACGCCCTGCCCACCGTACCTGTTACACTGCAGTGTAATCTGGATGATCAATGGTGAATGAAAAAAGGAGGCATGGCTCCATTCTGCAGCAACATAATTTGATGCCTCCTCCTTATCTGACCACCGGAGAGGGCTGCTTATGCTCCAACAGCACGACCCGCTGCATCAGCACTTTTCTCTCTGTGTGTGTGTGTGTGTGTATACTGTATGTGCCAATATGAGTGTTGGTGTGCGTGCGCATGCATGTGTCCTGGCAAAAGCCTGAATAATTGATGAGCAGGGGAAGGAGTAAAAGCGCTGCCGGACGGGACAGTGTGTGTGTGGGAGTGTGTAGAGATGGGGGAGAGGGATACAGCATGGCAGGAGCCTGGCTACGACGGGCTCTGCAACTACGCCCAAAAAATCACCTCCTGCTTCGGACTGGATGGTAAGACAGTGGGAAACAGATGAAAAGGAGAGGGGGGGGGGGGGGTGTTTCTTCTAGCGTGGAGCAGGATGCAGAAGCGGCTATGAAAAGAAAATGTTTGGGATGTATTTAGCGGGCGATGCAGATCTTTCTATGTGCGGGGACAGCAGCCTTGCTTTCCGAGCATGTATGCGTTGATTTGCGAGTGTGTGGGTAGTTGTGTCGAAGCTACCACAGAGCGGATGACAATTGGAGGGCAGCGCCTCACTGCAGCAGAATAGCATGTCCTTAGTTGCTCTCAGGTCCATGTGTCTGCATGTGTGGGTGTAAGAGTGTGCGTCCTCTTGCTTATACCTCACTAACACACTCGTATTTTCTCTGGAACGAATCTCCAGCTTTCTGAATGGGACAATGAAGTACTTGTAAGCGGAACCTGAATTAAGTCAAATGAGTTAAACACTGTATTGATGTAAATAGTAGATACCTCAGCCAGCCAAGCTCCAGCCATCCTGTTTCTGTGCACCCTCTCAGACAAAGAGGATAATCATAACATTTGAAGTGCAGGCCAACCCCCCGACATCTCCAGACTAAAAGGATATTTTGTGCTTTGTCATTGTCTGCTGTGATTTGAAATCAGATAGCTGTAATTAGCCTTATGTGATGAATATCAGATGTCACGAAAGGTTTTAGTTGTTAATCATGTTTTTACTGCTGAAGAGAGAATCCTGAAGAGACAGTCCTGTCTTAGCAGTGTCACTTGTGTTTTCAGTTGGTTTAATCCACAGCAGAGCACTGTGGGGTTATCTTGTTTTTGGAGTTTGCTCAGATTCTCCCTCTGCATCATCTGTCTTTTCACCTCCCACCAGGACATGTCGATGACTCAAAATTTACCTCATGCTGAACTCACCTTTCCAAGGAAGGTGAATGCACCTCAAGAAAGAGTGCTTGTAAAAAAAGCAATAGCTAGATGTTGGTTGTATGGATTTGGCTTGTCACGAAAACATCCTAGAAATCTTTGCAGAAACAAATTCGTTCCAGCATTAGATGGTTTGAAGATTAAAAACTCAGAACATGCCTTCTTACATCTTCTAAAATCCTATACCCGATGATTTCCCCAGATAATGATGGGCCACTGCTGGCATTTCCACTTCAGCGCTGATGTAGCTACAGTATCTCTCATTGTGAAGGAGCCTGCTGATGATTAACAATGGCTTTGTGCATTGTTGGCTGCTGGAATGACCTTGCTGTTTGTTGACCTTATAAGGACTGGCAGACTCCCAAGGCAATCTACCATAAGTATGTCTTGGATCACTTTGATGCTGTACACTGATATGCATCCATTTGGTCTTACGTTACACGAACCCACCTTAATGCAAAGTACATTTGCACAGAAACACACTTTATGAACATAATGGAATCTAGATGCATTTGTCAGAAAGATTTGTCCATCTAGTCTGTCTCTGACCTCCCTTCCCTGTCAGTTCGTCACAGTTCCATGTCTCCTGTGTCTTACTATTGTTCATTAAAATTCGTCGGTATTTTCATCCATTGTCCCCAGATCGTGCTTTTGAGTCCTCTGCTTGGTTGTACTTCCCGGTACCTAAAAGTTTCTAATTTTGAAAGGTGTCTCGACTCTTCATTGGACAGCTGTGAATACGCAGAGCAGTGATTGCGGTGCGCGAGTCACGTCAGGTATAGATACTCCCACTGTACACTGAGCCAAATTGATGTAGTGCTACATAACCCCACCCAGAAGATAATCAAAGGCTTGACGTCAGCTCTAAGCTGCTTAAGGCACCAGGCTGGTTGGGCTGAAGACACAGCTTCTTCCACTGTTTCTCACTCTGCTGTACCTGCAGAAAGCTTTGTCATACCTGCTGCCTGCTGTTTAGTGTTTCCACCTCAAGGTGGATGTCAGCACTCCACTTCTTACATCCGCTGGGTTTCCGAAGTGACAGGTGGAGGGATCCTAACAGGAGGAGTTTCCACTGGAGGCCTCTCTTGGATATTGCCGGGATTTTATGATGAGCTGCTGTTAAGTCACCCATCAAGCTCTGGCTCTTTTGTGCATCTTGTGCCTCCATGAACACCCCCACGTTCTTGATGTCCAAAGGCGACTGGATTTTAGAGCGGTTCTGAGCCTGACCCAGACTGACGCCTACCTGCGGTGCTTCAGCCTTCTCTGTGGGAATCGAAGGGGAGCAGGTCACCATGCCCACTCTGCCCAATCTCAACAACCTGGGCAAGCTGTGCAGCTCCAGCCGAAGCCAAAGTGTCGACCGTGTTCGCATCAAACGCAAGAGCTCGGTCAAGCGCATGTCCATCATCGAGGATGGGCATGTGGCTGAGGTCCTGTACCTCATTCCTAAACAATACATGGAGCAGCTGCCCCACCTCGACCCAAATGACTATTATCTAAGCGAGAGGCTGAACGATGTCGCTACAGGTAGGACAGGAGAAAACATGTGTCTAGATCTATTTATTTAAAACATGTATCCACCCCCATTACAGCCATCCATCCTAGCTGTGGCTGACTTGTAACTGTACCATCAGTCAGCTTGATTGATAATCAATCAATCAATGACTAATAAATATTGACCATTAAAATGTAAAAATTGTTTTTGCATGTATTTAATGCAAGTACATCGTTCTACTTGTCGACACTTTTGATTGAAGTTACATTTCATGTTATTATTTATTTCCCTTTAGTCCTGTATTGCAGTTTGACTGCTCTGCTCTGTACTTTGTTTGCGAGTAGGCGTCTGAATGAGAATTCATTAGTTGATCAGAGATGACTTCATTTTAATTGGATGGCAGTAAGTGATTATACGTCTCGAGGCTGTTCACATCTGACCTGTGCGTATGTGTGAGAGCTCCCGTGCACGACTTATGCAACCATAACTCCCAGACGCCAAAAGTGTTACTGCAAATGTTGAAAAAGTCAGGGAATTAATCACTGTCCTCTCCATAGTTATGCAATGCAAACCCATATGCAAGGGCAGACATGCTGCATTTTGCCAAGCAACAGTACATGAGGAAGCAACATGGTGGCTTACATCAGGATTACAACATGGGCATGAGGACAAATCGAGATTTCCAGACCTTATGTATTCTCTGACTGCGTGCCAGCCACGGTAGTAAAATCATCATTGCTTGGCACTTCGGCCACTTCTTCTATTTAGGAGTTAAAAGAAAAACATTTGATTTTGACAAATAGCCCTGGTTCAAGGAAGGTTTGTCTCTGCAAACTGACTCTAGATCATCAAGGCTTATTGTAGCCATATCATGTTTTTTAGTGAGAGCTAAAATCTGTTTTATTTGTTTGGACTGAAACATTTCTTCCATGACTTTTCTTAGGCCCAAAATCATTGCAAGACTTACAAACTTACAAAGGAACAATAGTCATTTCATTCAATCATAACCATTTCTGAAACCTCTCTAGAGTTGAAAGGTCAACCCAACAAAGCTGAAACATTGTGTTCACTGTTCACTGTAAACAATGCTGCATTATTTCACTAGTTGAGTGCAATGTTATCCAAAGGTCACCAAGTGATTGATGATTCCTCAAAGAAACATGAAAATAAGCCAGCAACCCAAGATTCCTGTGGATTGTGGATCAATAAATCCAGGTTTTGTGTTTGTAAAGTGTCGAAATACTCTGAGTTAATGCTGTAGTGAAAACATATTTCTATGTAACACAGGAGTGTCCGTGTGGCATGGCTGAAATACACTTTGAAGAAGTGAACCTGGTTGCACAGGAGTGCCGTTTTGTAACCCATTTTAAAATAGAAACAAGCTGGTGTCGTGTCATTGTCCAGAGACAGACAGGCAGTCTGTGCTTCAGAAGAGTTGAGGGGCTCATCCTGGCTGTTCTAACATGCCACGTATCTGCAAAGGGTCATCCAGTGCAGAGAGTGTGTAGCTAAGACTGTTGGCACATGTATGTTCCGCACAAACCACTGTAGTTTACTGTACATGGGACCTCTCGCACTGTAATGTCAGCCTGGCTTCACTACTCAAGGCAGTGGTCTGTAACCGTAAATCAAACGGCATTTATTACTGTCTATGAAATGCACATGCTACATGGTAACAGTGCTTAGTCTGAACAGATGTGAGGCAGTGCGCTGTATTGTTCCCCGGCCAGGTTATTAATGGACAGTGAGATGTGGATCATCCACAGGTGAGCCAAATAGAGTAGAAACCATTCATCCATGGATAATAGGCTTTGCTGCTCAGAAAATGCTCTTGGCAAGCTTTACCTAGCATGAATGTCCAGCAGCTCCTACAGAGATTATTAAAAGAGGCAAGATCATAATAGGTCCATTACAGCATTATGAGAAGACACAATAACAGCATGTCTTTGTGTTGCACATTTAGTAGTTAGTAGCCACACTGTAAACCTCTTATTTTCTTAAGGAGATGGCTTATGACTGGCCAGCATTTGCAAAAGCAGGTCTTACTAAAAAGCCACTCAAGTCTTTGGTCTCTCCCTTCATAATAAAAAAAGGGTGGAGTGCTGGAGAAATGTCCGCTAACTATTTTTACCGCTTGCCTCACTGGCATGTCTCCGTCGCCCGATGAGAAGAAAACGCCCCTGTGGAAGCTGATGCACGTCGCTGGGTATCCAGCAGGTGGCACAGTTGGCACTGCAGTGGATGAATGCATTCTGAATGCATAATGGGCTGCCTGCATCAGCAATTACAGAGGTGGTGCTGATGCAAAACTATTCCTCCCCCTCAGCTGTAGAGAGGTACAGCGAGGCTCCAACATGGGACAGATGGATCAGTGACCGTGTGATCCCCAATTGTTGCTGGTGTGACGCTGCTGAGTTACTTTTGAAATCATACTTTCTGTAGCTCACACATTGAAGTGTCTACAAACACTGGACTGGGCCCCTGCTATGTCTCAGCTGGGTCTGGGAGTGGATTTTATTTGAGAGGCAATTAAGAATCTTTATTACCACTTTATGTTGTGGTGCACTGTACAAATTAGTTACTTAGGCTTGAGTGAAATAGCTGAAATAATTCCATACCTTTGTGTATATGTGGGGAGCAGATCGATGAGGATTAGCACATGAGCAGAGTGGTTATAATACTAAAACAGTGTGATATTCCAACCACCAAAATAAACGAAGCTGCAAACTACGTACAAAAAGCCAGTTTGTAGACCCTCAGTTTTGCTGTCATGAAAAACTGGCATTTCCAAAAGAAAGTCTTTCATTCCACTGCCTCACTTTTTGATGCATTTAAGGCTTTGAAGTCCATTTGTCAAATACACACATTTTTGTTAAACAGAACCAATCTTCTAGCGCAGCAGGCTAATTACTGCACTGAAAAGCATAATTGATCCCAGCCTGCTGCCCTGTTGTAATGATGCAAAGTCTTTGTTGAGGTGTGTGTAGTACAGTACAGTGATTTTTTTTTTGTGCTTTCTACACCTGGAAATTTTTATGGTGTCGTACTTTCACATCACAGCAGACAGGTTCACAGTGGAAGTCAGACTGATGTGCTATACAGAAAAGACCATTTTTTATGTTCATTGTGGTCCCTATGCCCTGACAGCCAGTGTGACAGTTTAGCTTTGTAGCCTTTAATAGCATGTGACGTGTGCATTATTGCTGTAGTGTGTGCCTGTGCTAATTTGGGGTTACTGTTCTCGGTCGCACAGAAGCAGAAGCAGCAGCGGCAGCCACCTGGCTGCTGCAATGAGGAGGCGGCTGACACAACAGAGGGGGGGCTGAGAGGGAGCAGGAGGGGAACAGGGAGGAGGAGGTAGAGGAGTGTGCAGAGGAGGAGGAGGAGGAGAGGGATGGGAGGAAAACAGGCAGTCGGAAGGCAAACCCCACGCTGTAGCAGTGTTCTCGGAGGGAGAGCTTAGCAGTGCCTCGGGGGGGGGGGGGGGGGGGGGGGGGGGGGGGGGGGGGGGGGGGGGGGGGGGGGGGGGGGGG
>JAVQJF010009385.1:0-15105 GCA_036023855.1 Gadopsis marmoratus | reverse complement strand
AGGCACCGAAACATGTATACTTCATGCCTCCCCCGGCCTGAAGCCATCTATATGCTGATTTTTGTCCGTGGTCATATTGCTTCGCCGTAAACAGGAAGTAGTTTATTATTTTGCCGTGCATTGTCCGAAAGGCACCGAACCTTGTATACTTATTGCCTTCCCCGGCCTGAAGCCGACTGTATACTGATTTTCGTCCGTGGTCATATCGCGCCGCCGTAAACAGGAAGTAGTTTGTAACTGTGCCGTGCATTGTCCGAGAGGCACAGAAACATGTGTACTTCATGCCTCCCCCGGCCTGAAGCCGACTCTACGCTCCTTGTCGTCAGCGGTCACAGCGCCACCTACTGACTGCAGGAAATAGCATGCCAACCCGTGAGGCTGGGATCGTCTGCTCAAGGGGAGGCGGATGCCACATGCCCCGACATGCACACATCGGCGAGGGCCCGTTCAACGCTGCTTGCAGCTTTAATTTCACTTTGATTTTCGTGGGTGTCTTCTGTAGGTTGATCATTTTCAATTCCATCAAACGATGTGGCATCCTTTCATTCCTAACACATTACCCAGTCCATATCAGTATAGATATCCAGCATGTTTTTTTTTCCCATTCAGATCATGTGTTTTCAAAGTGTTCCTTTAATTTCTTTGAACAGTATATAGTGACATAAATCAGATGTACTTTTTTGAGCAGTGTATATTTTTCTGAAAAAGTCACATTTGCATCAGTGTCCTCTGTTATGATATAATAACCTGTTTTGGACACATCTACATAGTCAGTAAAATAAATAATAGAAATATACCTGTTTTTCAATGTAAAACATTTATGATAATTTTATAATAAATGGCTGCAACTTACTTAGGAAAGGTCAGATGTAGACAGAAATTCATCAGGAAGTCTAAAACATCTATATAAATAAAAAATACATCATGTGGTTTTGTCGGAATTCACAGTAAAGAAACACCAAATATTTCCAGGCAATGTTTTTTACTCATCCATTCTCAGACAAAGGAAATGTAACATTGGGACTTAAAGTTAAGGTTCTCCTGAATCAAATGCTGTATGGCACTTGATGCTGACTGCCAGAATAGCTTAGATAAACAAAATAAATACAGGAGATTCAGGTGCCCCAAAAAGCATTCTAGGTCTTTGAGGGTTAATTCAATTCAATTCAATTCAATTTTATTTATATAGCGCTATATCATAACAGAGTTATCTCATAGCACTTGTTAATATAGAGCAAGTCGAAACCAACTCTATATGTATAGACCCAACAATTCCACCATGAGCAAGCGCTAGACGACAGTGGCAATGAAAAACTGCCTTTTACCTGGCAGAAACCTCAGGCAGAACCAGGCTCTTGGTGGGCGGTCATCTGCCTCGACCGGTTGGGTAGAGAGAGAGAGAAAGAAGATATAGAGGGGGGGTAAGGTGAGAGCAGGATGAAAGAGAACACACAGTAACACAGTACAATTCTACATACAGAAGATGCAAAGCAATGGCATTTAAGGCCATCAGGGGACAGTGAAATCCTATACCTTTTGTTGTTTTTGGTTACACTAGAGTGGAAAAAATGACTGTTCTGCACAATTGTTTTTGCTTTATTAAGGGAAGTCAACTGGTCAGTTGGAAAACTGAGACACTTGTGGTCTAATACTTCCTCATTCCTTTGGCTGTATGAGGATGTAACTAAACTTTACATAATGTGAGTTGGCCAAGCATTTCACAGGTTGCAGGAGGTCAGGTGCCTTTCAGCTTTGAACCCCTCAGTATTGAACCCCTCAGCACAGCTCCACAAACATTTAAATGGGCCTCTATTTTTGGTTGCTATTGGAATAACAAACACCAGTAAATCAATTAACTCATATCACTCAATCAAATGGGTATCCGCCAAATAAAACTCATCAAAGCCTGAGTTGTCATGGCAGCCTGTGCAGGTGACAGCGTTTTCAGATGTGAGCCGATGAATCCAACAAAGGCTTCACACCAGCCCAGACGCTATTGATCAAGACCACCACTTGAGGCTGAATAGTCCCACAGAAACACAGACAACCAAGAGGAAATTATGCTATTATTTCTCCACAGCTCTCTGATGTAGATGACATGGATAGGCTGCCTACTTCAACAGGATTTTGACCCACTGTACCTGTGTACATGCAGCACTCAAAATATCCAACCACCTGATCTCTTTTCTTCTTATTTATATGGTGTTGTCCCTGGGACTATGACTATGAACCTTGCAGTGTTTAATTTGAAATAAATAAGCATTATAAAATAAACAACGTAAAATATTTAATGAACAAATAAATTGTGAAAATGAAATGCCACCATTCTTGTTATAGTGACAAAGAAGTACATTTAATTATTATAGGCATTTTTAAGTCAAAATGTCTTTTAAAATAAAATACTTTTTAAAATTTTATTATGAAAATAAGAATTAAGGATTAACATTTTGTAATAGTAAATTGAGTTTAAATAGTTTATCTATTATCTATAATCGCTCATCCTTTAGAATGGGGGATGGAGCCTATCCCGGCTGACGTTGGGCGAGGGGCAGGGTACACCATGGACAGGTCACCCAAACCACAGGGCTGACACATAGAGACAGACAACCATTCATGCTCACAGTCACACTTAACCTAACCTGCATGTCTTTGGATTGTAGGAGGAAGCCCCCCACAGGCATGGGGAGAACATGCAAACTCCACACAGTCCCCATTGGGCTCCATACAGGACAACACCAACACAATGATTGTTTCCTCTGTTAAAACAATAAGTCATTACCAAAGACTGAAAAAGTCAGAAATGTAAAATGTAAAAATTTAAAACTATCACCCATAATGTTATTCGATTGAATGCTTACTTTATGCTTCCAATGCTTACATTATAACTTTTATTCAACTTTTAAAATCTATTCATACTTTGCATCCTTCATGCTATTCCCACTTCTCAACCCATTCATAGTCCTTCAAATGCCTCTTCAAATTGCTCATTATTTTTCAGTATTATTCAAAATTTAAAGCCAGCTATCCAGTTAGTGTCAACCTTTCATCAAATTTTCCATATTATTCATACATTCATATGCTTATCTACTCCTGCATACTTTCAGCTACAGAAGCCATTCAAATGTCAAAATGTTCAGCTCTGTAGGGACATATCTGCTTCTATTCCACTTTTTTTACCAACTTATTACAACAGAGGTGATTGCAGCTTTTATAGTATTACAGCTAAGCATCCAGTTTTTCTAGCAATTAATTTCAGCTCTTAACTTCTTTTTGGTAATGCAGTTCGGCTTCCAATGCACTCATTGCTGGTTTTTCAGCAATGATTTGCAATTTATTCTTCTGTATGTTTTCATGCATGCTTTCAGCTAATTAAACAATTCAAATATAAAAATGTAATTTGTTTTAGTTATTGTTTTCCACAATTTATACTTCAAATATTGTGCTTTCTTGAACAAATAATTACAATATTGCAGTTTAGCTTTCAGCTTATCTGCCTGTCAGCAGTTTTCTTCTTCTAGGTGATACAATACAGCTTACAATTCTGGCAATTCATTTCAGATTTCTGCATTTTGAGCAGTGTTTTCCAAATTCCTTTCAGCATTCACATGCATTTTCTGCAGGGAATGTAATTTTTCTAGTTCGTTTTGTGCTGCATCTGTTAAAGGGATGCACGGAAAATGTCTTGTTGTAAATCTGAAAAACTACAGCCATCCAGTTAATGTAATAAAACCCATAAACCAACACAAGTTTGATTATATACCCATCAGATAACCTTAATCGCTGAATGGAAGATGTATGACTAAGACTGGACTATAACCTGTTGTTTAGTTCTTAACTAACAGGGAACCTTCTGATGTACTTTAGCACTGGGAACCCAGGACATATATTACACTGGTCCTCCCTTCTTTTCCAATTTATGACTGCCATTTATACCAATAGCAAGATATTAGAAAGTAACCTCTGTCTTTTTTTAATTCAGCAAAGTGATGAGCAAGTTACTAAGAACCATTACTCTGTAGGACCTTTATGAAGGCAAGTATCTTGAGGTTATGGCTTCGGGTTAATCTGAAAGTGACTCAGTCTGACAAAACTGAAGGTGAATTAATCCTTTATTAAATCTTTAGAGAGACGTAATCTACAGCTGTATGACACCAACAAGTCATTTATACAGATGACCAATGTCACTCACTGACAGCAGTGTCCTATAGAAGATTGAATAACCTTTTACATACACCCAATGCTGAGGCAAACAGCAAGACTGCAACAAACAAGTATTAAATTAAGTAAAAACATTTTCTAGCACTACATTCAGTACAATTCAGGTTGTATTTTCCATTCAATTCTCAATCTGATAGTGTTGTGATGCAGCACATCAAGGTTTGAAAAGGTGTGGATTTGCCAGCTCTTGATCTCTCTGCAGGCTTGTTTAGATAAACACTTGTAGAGAAAAGGGGAGTTTACACAGAAAAGGCAAAACATTGACAGCAACTTGTGTACACCTCAATTTCAGATGACCTGGTAAGGGAATGTGTGGAATGATGAAGGCTCAACAAAAGAAATGTGATGACATTTAATCTATACAAATACCTCAGATTAAATACATTTCCCCCACAAACTGGACCAGAGTTCAGACCTGTGTATCTATTCAAACCCCTGTTGTGTGCCAATTTAAATTCATCTTAAAGTCAATTTCAGTCTGTATGCCATCCATACACTGGGGGTGAATGAGAAGAGTATGAAGTTGGGGTTTGGACGAAGGATAGGGCCAAAGTCAGGTGCTTCCGCAGAGGGACATCAATCCTCGCCCACCACAGCATTTCAGGTTACGGGCAAGGACGTCACAAACAACCCCAACACACACTCAGCAGTTGTGTGTGTGTTGGTGCTCCTCTGAGAAGGACACACTGGTGGAGCCAAGTAGAAATAACAGCAGCGTAACCCCACTGTTCAGCAGGCTGCCCTCATATGAACCCATACATCCTCAGCTCTCAGTTCTATCAGTCACCTCTTCGCTCCCAGCCAGCCTAAATGCGTGCTTTCACTTACTCAGACACTGGCCAGGCTGTTGGGCATTTCCTGAGAAACAACTGCCATGTAAACCGAGTGCCTGAAGGTGAAGCTGAGCTTAAAGTTCGACTGGGAACGACGATGAGAGGGGTTGGTAGGAGAGTCTAATATGAGAGCAGCCTGCTAAACAAGCAGGGTCTAACCTCAGCAGCCGGACTGTGTAATGTCTCCACCAGAGCTCTTGCTCACCTCCAAAGTGGTAAAGATCTAAAAGGATAAGGAGAAACACATCAGGCAGTTATACTTTATTATGCAGAATGCTATCCACCAGTTTCAGGAACACATTAAACATTTTTTAGGGCTGCCTGGAACTAAACAATTCAAAAATACAAAACAGTTTTTAAGTGAATACTGCAGTTTGGTTTTTAAAACTGCAGTTCCATAAAAGAATATTAAAGTTGGACATAACATGGTTAAATTAACAGTGTCCGGCATTAATTTCAAAACGATGATATGTGTGCAAAACCTTATTACAACATGGAATTGCAATAACTGTAAATCATGAAACAAGAGGCAATTGAGCCACTTGAAGTAATACAATTATTACCATCCGACATTAACATAATGAATGTGTAATGCTGAGCTCTTTAATTAAGCAAATTAATACACAGTATGTATCATGGTAGACAGAAAAAATTTTAATTAAAATATTCACTCACCATAAAATCTGCAAAAAATTAACATGATTAAAAACAGTCTTCAACAACAAACAGACATGCTAATACATTAAGCGGTTGCCTGTGGCTGCCCCGTCTGGTGTATTCTGATCAACTCTGGCACAGCAAGATCATTCACACAGAATTAGACTTAAAAACTAGTGAGTGAACAGGAAATACTTCAGCATGATTTTCGTTATCAGGATATCTTTTCGTTATATGTCTTCACTAAGCCTAACAACCGTGATTACGCCAAGAGACCACACGATGGTGGTTATCAACACGGAAAGTCAACCCAGGGTTTCCCAATCAAGCTATGAGTGTGTTCACATAAAAGGGGCAAGGTTTGCAGCATATTACCAGTTGCAAACAAGACAAGTGTACTGGCAGCAGTGCGACATATTTTACCAACAAAGAGCAAACTATAATATTAGAGAAATATGAAGAATTTTACAGATTTGGCAACAGTTTGACAAGCAATTTGACAGCTGACAAATGAATGCGTAAATTAACAGGCTGAAAATATCACTGCCCTATCATTATGGCACGAGTAGGTCCGACTACAATTACATTTTTGTGCCCCATTAAATGAATGTGCTTCCTAGATGTATTCTTATGGCGTGGTGGTGTTCCCACCAAAAGCAAAGCATTGCTTTACTCACATAAGTTTTACTGCTGGACCATTTCTGAACAAATGAACACAACACGCAAATATCCACCCTTCTGGGTTTATAACAAGAGGCGCATACAACTCAGTGAAATTCAACACCGCTCGCAGTCTTCTCTGGGAACTGCGTCTTGATGACTGCCACTTCCAGCTCTACTTGAGGCTACTACAGTAGTTTGAAACAAAAATAAAAAGATTTTGCTGTGATTTAATTGCAACAAATGGATCAAAAGGCTGCTGAAATAACTACATCATGATCCCAGTTCCTAAAAAGGTTGAATTCATGCTGTCCGGTCTGTCCGCAAGACAAGCAAACAACTTTTAAAATGCTTGTTTTCTGAAGGGAGTTGGAATAGATCAGGACTGGTGACTTGGTTCATGGTAAAGTACAACTGATAGCTGCAATCAAGCAACTCACTAGGAAGTCCAACTTTCTCGCTTACTACAAATATTTTCTGTTGGGGTGAACGGAGTTTGACGAGTTGCTCAGTCAGCCATGTTTTTTAGTTTGAAAAAAGTCTTAATTTATCCAGAAATCATAGCAAATTAGACTACTACAGATAGTCAGTAACTAAACAGCTTTGTGCAACAGACAAATTTAGATGTCTATCTGAAGTCTGACAATCGGTTTGATCTAAGCCATTGTCAAAGTCTTTCTTTGTAAAACTGGCCCCAGAACTCAACTTGAGTCATCATTTGACTGTTTGTAAGCTGGAATTTGACAAAAGTGAACACAGTAAACCAAACCAGACTGCAGAACACTAACATATAATAGTAAACTAAAAATGAAATTCAGGCATATAATGACACAGTTGATTTATTACCTCAGCACAGGTTGGGTGGATGCCGATGGTGCCGTCTAGCTGCTCCTTGGTGGCACCACATTTCATGGCTGCACCGAAGCCCTGCGTCACCTCTCCAGCATTTGGACCCAGATAGTGGAACCCAATGACTCGATCCTACAGTGTTAGCATAACAATAAAACAAGATCATTCATGTGCCACAAAAAGGGGTACAGATTGTTGATTGCTAGGGACTCAGAACTGATGGTACTTTGTAAAAGTAGTAATAATCGTACGTTGTCCAGTTTATTGCAGATGATCTTGGCATAGCATCTGTTGTTGTCTCTGCCAGGCACAGTGAACTCCAGAGGCCAGAACAGACTATGGTACACCTGAACACAGCCCAGAAACACAGTAATGGCCTGTTACAGTGTGAACAGCAACCAGGCCGCATTATACAAGAACATCAGTCCCATTAATTATACTTGGTAGGCAGGTTATTAATTCTTACCATTTGACACATCCAATAACAAATCTATGTCTGCAATTTGTTCTAAACCTTAAACATTAAAAATACAGAAGAGGTTTTTGTCCAAGTAAACTTGCAGTTAAAGTCTATCTGGGTCTACTGTGGTTACTGCCTTCCAAAAAATATACAGTACTATGGAGCTCATAGTACTGTATATTTTTTGGGTGGCACACACGATTAATCAGCATGCACAGACAAGTATAAGTAAAGAATAGTAAATTGTAACAGGCATATTTAGGTTTCAAGCAGCAACTTAAAAGGAAACTGCAGACAACACTACTGACTGCACAAGTTCTTTAACTGGTCAAGGCAACACACACCTCAGCTTGCATGAAAGCATAAAAGTTCAAACATGACCAATTAGGTCAGCTATGTACATAATTTAGAGACAAGTGAGAAGTTTGAAATTATGCAGAAATACTGCAAATATGTTCCTAGCCAAGTCTGCTCATGTAAGAGTATTACATGTGTTCATTGATTACAAAGTAGAACTCTTGTCTTAGAGATACACTTGACACCATAGTGTCGCAAGTTTCATTGTCCGGTGTCTAATAAATTATTCAGATGACTGAATGTGTGTGTGTTTGTTACCTCAATGTTGTCCTGCCCATAGAGCTCAGTGGCTCTCTCCTCTGACAGACCACAGGCACCATACTCCAGTGGGGTGAAGACAGTGGTGGGAACATTGACATAGTCACACTGCACAAACACAGACAATTAATTACTGGTCGTCATATAAAACCTCCTGCTGTCACATGTCACACAATATAGTAGTTCCTACTTTTCATAACAATATTGCCTGTAAAATTCAAGCTCGTTAGTCATTTATCAACACAGGGATGCACAATGAAATTCAAGTTATAGCCCCTTTCACACTACACACAGAACATAAATACAAATATCCAAGATCAGACTATTATAAAAATAAAATCAATATATAAAGTTACTTATATTATACCGGTAGGTAGTGGTAGGGTAATGTGAAAAAAAAGTTAAAAAATGTATTGCACCAATAATTTTATATTTTGACTGCAGTCTAGCTCTTTTGTGTAGTACTCGTTTTATTTATGTACTTATTTTATTTGCTTGAGTTAAGTTTTATTCCTTTATTTAATTTAGTTAAGTTATTTCAGTTGTCTGAAGGAACTCACAAAGTAAGAATTTCATTACTCAGTGCAACCCCTGTATTTCTGCTGTGTATATGACAATGATCTTCTTGAATCTTGAAAACCAGCGTAACAGAAAGTTCCATGTCATTTATTTATTGTGGAGCGTGGAGTCTCACAGCTTGAGGAAAGAAGCTGCCCTGTAGCCGTCCGGTGGTACAACTACGGATACTTCTGTATCACCTGCCAGAGGGCAGCAGGGTGAACAGGCCTTTGGGCACTGCGCAGACCCCTCACCTCTCTGCTATCACCTATGCTCAGTGTGGTGAAATTAACATCGCAGCAGAAATTCAAATGAGATGTATTCAGCCTACTTCCATTTTTCATGTTTTATAACTTTGAATCACAGTGACTTAAGTAGGTTTTTGACAATACACGACAGAACAAGACTAATATCAAACTGAAAACTAATTCTACAATCTAAAACAAGTGCAAATAAAAATACAGCAAAATATTCATGACAGAATCAGTTTAATGGCATTCACTTGTGTGACAAGTTGGACTCCACTATTAAATTTCCAATTAGGATGCAACAATTCAATTCCCAATTTTTTCATGGCCACATTAACAATAGCATCATTAATATAAATCAAGGAGAAGTAAGATGGATTTACTTCAACTATCATCTACTAATTACAGACTGTTTTACTGTTTATGAAGTAAATGGTTATGGTATATGTATCTAAACTGTAATGTAAGCAGCTCTGAGGGTGATACAAGATTCCTCCTTATTGTTAGCATGTTAAATTTTTAAATGTTAACAGGAAATCCTAGAATCTTCTGGTCTACAGTGTAAGTGTCTCCGATGTACCTTGACTTTTGAGCCCCTGTAGAGGCGTCGTGCCAGCAGCTTGCCAGCGTGGATAGCCACAGGTGTCAGCTCCCATTTGCCTTCCAAAATGTCTCCAATGGCATAGATGTGGGGCACATTGGTCTGCTCTTCATCGTTCACTGGAATTTTTCCATTCCTGGAGGATGTTACAGAGAGGTCAGTGAGGAAGACATACTTCATTGAATTTATTTGTTTTTTTGTAGAGAAAAATTACATCTATTTTTGGGAAACAGTATAAAAAAAAAAGGGCCAATTCTGATTAATAATCGTTGCTCAATGTCAGTATATATTCCATCTTATTCTAAATATCTTAGGTATCTACAGGTAAACAAGATGTTTGACCAAAGTAACAACAATAGAACATCTCTATAAATAGTCATCTATTCATCACATGGCAGAAATCAAATTAAGTGGGTCATGTTAGGTCATGTTGGGCAGAATGGAGAAACACAACTGTACTAGTAGATATATCAACCACGTTATATTCTACACTGCAAAGCAGCAGAACATGCAAATTTGCTGATAGCCCCTGAACCCAGTGGGCCTCTAGCTATGTGTTGGCTTCATCTGAATACTACCAAGATCATAAAACTGGGGCATATGACTCAGAGTACTCTTTTAAACTGGTCTCATGCCATCTTAATCCCTGTTGGCCTCATAGAACCATTCAGTCCTCTGAAAAGGCTACATTTTCTATGCTTGTAATAAATAATCAATTACAAAACATACAGCTTTATAAGATTGTATTAGCTCTAGTTTCCACTTCAGTGCTGAATTTATAAATTTATAAATAAAAAAGGCCCAACAGGAAATGTGAACAATTGATGTACATGACATCAAGCCAAATTGACTCTAATCAAATAAAAGCAGTCAATGCAACATAATGACACCAGCACAAAAAGCTCTTCTATTTCACTTCTATTCCATTTTCTATTTTTATTTTACGCCATTAAAAATCTACCGATACACTGGCTTTCTCTTCTTGCTAACAAGAAAGCCCATATCTACCAAATCCCCTGATGCACTCATATACTACCCTGCAGAGGGCCGGCAATAACTGCTGAATCACCATGACTGTACCATGAGTCTTAAAGGCACAGGTCGTCCCATGTAACGGGAGTATGTAGAAAGAAAAAATAAACACTTACTTGGGGTTGACTTTGACCCCTGCCATGTCCAGGCCAATTTTGTCTGTGCATGCATCTCGGCCCACTGCTATCAACACCTGAAGAACAAAGAAATGGTTTGTGTATAAACCGAAATTACACTCCCGCGTCATATCTCTGCAACAATTAGAGATAGAGACTCGCCGTGTTTTTCCTCTTAAACTAGAGGAACAGCGCTAACTGGTGAGCCTTTGTTTGTCTATGTGAGCCATTTACTTATGTCTGTAAAACAAATACATAAAGTTATAAAAGATGTGGATGGTCTCCCCTTTTGCATGGCGGATTGCTTGTTCTACTTGTAAAGTCACAAAGCCTAAAAATATTAAAGTCCAAATGCAAGGTGCAATGGTTGTCAATAGTGATGCAAGTCCATCTCAATAAACCTGTTCAACACAGTGTGACATCGCGGGAGGCCAAGGTGATCACGTGCCGGCCAGGGAAAGGGAAAAAGACTACAGAACAGCATGGCCGGAGGGTTGGCCTACAACACCCAGCTGCAGCTGGGCCTCCAGTGGAGCGGAGGCTGCCCAGCTGAGCTGAGTTGACTGATTGACAGCGAGGATTAAAAGGAGCAGCAGTATGCTCAGAACGAAGAAGAGTGAAGAGGAAAAACCAAGAGCATGAACGAAGAAACCAAGTGAGTGAAGAAAAGAGTTAATAAGTGAAGAAGTGAGAACATATTATTGCATAGTGGTTGAAATAAACCTGTGTTAAGTTGCAGTGAAAGACGTCACAACAGGAAACCATTTTTGCTCAAATGTGTGCTCTGGCGTAGTTTGTGAACTGTGTTAAACAGATGCACCAGATTTGTTCATCCTTTTAACTTTTTTGAAAATATTCTTCCCTACATAACATTTACATTAGACAACGTATAGCCAAAAAAAATAAAAAATACCCTGAACCAGCAAACATTGAGGCCTAAATTGCTCATTAAAATAATGAATCAAAAATGACATTGTCATGAATAAATTGTGTAAAATCTATACACAAAAAATACTTTGTGAAATAGTCAATATTAATGTTATTTCATAATATAATTTATTTTTATCTTAACATAGTTAGAGGTTCATTTAAAATGTTTGTTTCATATTAGAAATCTTTTTAAAATGCCCTTTTTCAAGTCAGTTTTTATTTCATAGTGTAATTTTTTCCAATGACACTTATTTCATTCCACTTTATATTACATAATGACCCATTTTTAATATCACTTATCATGTAGTAGTGTCACTGCCCTCTCACTTTTCAGCCCATCACATGTCCCCTCGACTTGCTAGTTTATGATCATAAGCTAAGTCAGCCGGGTGAATTGCACTCCGAAAACTGTAAGGACACCAAGTCGGAAAAAATTAAAATTGCATAATTTTGCTGCAAGCAAGCTCAATAACCGATATCAGATTTTGCAAGTTAGTGACTATTAGAGCAGAGAGAACGTGAGAGCAGGCGGAACATTAGCTTCTTAATTCTAAAGATGTTACTCAGAGAAAGTCGCACAACTCTGAAGATAAAGTCAATCTTTCTCTGTGGTCTCTTTGGCCAACAGGTGCTGGCTAAAAATGTTAACACTGGCTCGTCACTTGAATACAGCCTTTCTACCTGAATTAGCAGCCTTTCCACCTGAATTAGAAGCCTTTTAAGGTAAAAGCTAAAGAGGTTTAGTTACTGTGTCAGTGCACTGCGTTTCTTTACAAAAGCAGTCTCTATTTGGCTGATTCCAGAATAATGTTAGAATCGTTGTTGCCCTAGATAACAGGAGCTAATTGGCTAAATTTGGTTGCAGTTGGTTGCTAGCTTAAGAGAGGCAGCAGGTACACGAGTGGCTGAAAGGTGAAGGGAAGGCAACAACACCACTGTCATGATAAATCACATCAAATTAAACGTGCCATGAAATCAAAGTATTATTGGGAAAATTGCCATTACAACATAAAAACAGACTTTTGAAAAAGGGCATTTTGAAGTAAGTCTATAAATAAATATGAATTATTAAATAACACTTAAGGCTCCGGAGTTGATTTATAATAATTTCTTCAGTTATTTCACAAACTGTTGGTAGATTTTTATATTTTACACAACTTTGTCAGGTGATTATTTATTTCATGATGGCTTTTTTTATTTATTTAATATTTAACACTTTGGGAGTCCATACATGATTGTCCAAGAGAGAAACATTACAAATAACGTCTACAATATTCTACAACAGTAACAGACGGGAGAGTTAAGGGTAGAATGAACTGATTAGTACATACAGTGTTATACTCTGCCTCGATGATCTCATCACTTTCTGTGGACTTGGCTGTCACCTTCAGCCTGCCAGGAGTACCTGCTTCCAGCTCCTCTACCTGACACACACAAAAACAGAGAAATTAGAGGGAAAAACATCTCTGTGCTCCTGTGAAATATCTAGCTGAGAGATAAAACTTCTGCAAGATGGTACGATAATAAATCTGGTGCTGTACCATTACACACAGATCAAAGCCTTCTGATTACCTGTTGCTACCAATGGATGCTCCCTTAAGGAGGTTGAAATTGTTTAAAAATCTAAATCTTTCTTAGAATATTAAGAAAAAACATATCAAATTTGACTTTAAGTATATGAGTAAGAGATAACTTTATGATATGGCTAAAAAAATAAAACTGAATTGAAGTATATGCTGTAATTCAGATGGGTTATACCACTGCAGCTTTCCATATTGAAACTAACATGCTTTACTATTACTTAGCGGTATAGTTAATGCTCACCTTTACTGGGACATATTTGCGGAGGAACTTGACACCATGCTCCTCCATGTGCTCTCCGGCACGGTTGGCCATGTCCTGGTCGAAGCCCCTCAGCAAAATGGACCGGACCATAATGGTGATATCGAGCCCCAGGCCAGCAAGGAAACCACCGCACTCCAGAGCCACGTATGATGCTCCGATCACAAGGGTCTTTCCCGGACAGTAAGACAACGAGAAGAGGTCGTCACTGGTGAACAAACAGAGGAGATCAAATAGAGGGGGGGTAAAACATGAAGCTGCACTGCTCTTTAGGCAACAATAACTTCTCAAATGTCCACTTGCTTCAAAGCGATTGGCAGTAAGCAGAGAATTTCTGGTTAAAAATAATAATGGAAAATGCATTGTAAATCAACAAGTACAACATATGCTGCTGTTGCTTGAAAACACAATTTGGTCTTCAGTCTTAACTCTGTCCACACCTTGCACATAATAACCCTTCCACAGTGACAGTTCTCTCTCCACACTAAAGGGTCCACCTTGCAAACAATACAAATGTCTAAATATACAGAACACTATTGGGCACAATACAAAATATTGTCCATACACAGGTGCCCAGACTGGGGTTGTCCCTTATGTCAAACAACAAGCTTTGGTTTAAGGCTTTGTGGGGCTAAGTAAGCCGAGGATAATCTTACACAAAAATAAAGACACCTGGGAGATTAATAGATGCCCTCAGGCAAAGCCACTTGTGGATCTCTTTTCAGAGATCACATACTATGGGGTGACACTTCTTCAAACATCTGCTAAATCCACCTTCTGGTAACTATGGATGGGACTTTCAGTAACACAGCATGTCATTAGATTGTGCTGGTGGTTTAAGATCCACCATCTAACTGGCATTGTGCTTTTACCTGGTGATGCAGTACTCCTTGTCTCCTGGGACGCCCAGGTAGCGTGGCCTCTCACCTGTAGCTAAGACAAATTTAGCTGCTGTGTAAAATGTCTCCTTCCCTCGTTTGTTTGTTGCCTGTCAGAAAATACAAACAGACGGTCTGAGAAATTGATGAAGTTGGTGCTACATGGAACAGAGCTACAATATGCAATTTTGACTGACTTGTCAAGCAGACAATTTTTGTCAATGATGTGAAGGGTGATTTGAAATGTCTTCCATTTGGGTGAAGCTAGTGATATGGTCAAAAGTATGAAAGCCAACAACAACAATGCTGAAAGGCAACCAAAAATAGACTCTAAATGTTTAGCTAAGCCTGATTAAGACAAACACAATAAAAAAATTAAAAAACAGGAAAAGGTTGCCACAACAGGTAAGACAACATTTCAAAGCAGAATCACAATTTTCCAATCGAGGAGTGAAAAACCTTATTCTATGTCAAAACAAAGTTGCATATTTTAATTCAATTCAATTTTATTTATATAGCGCTATATCATAACAGAGTTATCTCATAGCACTTGTTAATATAGAGCAAGTCCAAGCCAACTCTATATGTACAGACCCAACAATTCCACC
>JAVQJF010009383.1:0-21824 GCA_036023855.1 Gadopsis marmoratus | reverse complement strand
GTAAATCATCTCACGTGATGCTACTCAGCCATTCAAATCAGGCAGTAAACACTGTGAGACAACAGGCAGAGAAACGTCACATGGCGTTCTGTACAAAGAGAAAGGTAGACAGGCTGTTACAGGTTTGGTCTTCCCATATGTTTGGACACCATGGAGGTTAGTAAAAGCTGATTCGACAATAGGCAAGACTGGACCAATCAGATTCAATGGAAATTCTACCTATTCTTCCACCTCTATTGATTGCTCAACTAAAGGGGAATTACACTGATTTTGTTCATCTAAGACCATTTTCAAGTGTTATATTAAGCCTTTTGTGTCTCTAGAGGGAGCTATTTTTTCTCCTCCTTGTTAACATGGGCATTGTTTCCTCTGCAGACCAACCAGAGGACCAATCAGAAACACCTGAGATGTTGTCAAGTCAAGTTTATTTAAGCACATTTCATACAACATGCATGGACTCATTGTGCATCACACCAGCTGCAGCAGAGGTTTGTGGGTGGAGAACGTGGTGAGTAACACCGCTGATTCCGTCAGCAGCTCTCATCCTCCAGCTCCCAGGTGTTGATGCACAGGAGGGTGTGAGAGCAGGAAGTGGCTAAAGCTCAGCAGCTCCCTGCATAAACACTCACCTCTGCTAAATTTCTCCAAATGAGGAAGCGGAGATGTGGTGAGGAGGGAGGATCTGAAGGTGTCCTCTATCTTTCTACCCCCAGTACGAGATTGCAGAGGTAATGAGCCATATTAACGGCAACTGCAGATAAAACAGACGGCACAGGAGTATTTTAGATTCCTATCTGTTTGAGGAGGTCTGGGAGGCAGATGCAAGATAAATCCTCAGGCTCTCTGATTGGGGGGAGTGTGTGTGTGTGTGTGTGTGTGTGTGTGTGTGTGTGTGTGTGTGTGTGTGTGTGTGTGTGTGTGTGTGTGTGTGCTTGATTGTGAAGAGGGCAGGTTCCTCTGAAGGTAGATCTCAGACGGTGCTGACCACGAACCTTGGTCCTTGAACCAGCAGCTCAGATTAAAGTTTAGACCGCCTCCTAAAGTGGGGCAAGGATTCAAAATGTCCCTTTTTATAACTATATTTTATTTAAAGGCACCCTGAGGTGTTTTTCACCACTAGTAGTGCTGTGGAGCGTTGTCTTTACATGAGGATGGACATGCACATACAGTGATTTTCTACACATTCCTATGGTTTCACACTATTCCACTGATTTACAGGTGAGCCAACAAACACAGTTAGAGAACGATGGTGGTCTTGTTTAAAAGCTGACATAGTTTGCATGGACTCAAAGTACAAGAACGGGCAGCAGCTTCCAGTGGCTGCTGGAATCTCATTCAAGACTTTAGTTCTTGCCTGTGAATGTCTCAGGCCCATCCTACATCAAGGACATGGTCGAACCACAGACCCCAGCCCAGTTGTTACTGTGACACCGTCTCGCTGCGAGGGGCCCAGCTGCTGTCAGACCAACTGTTTGCTGTCCTGGATCCTCACCGGTGGAACGAGCTCCACATTGACATCAGGCAGAAATGATCTTTTCGTTCGAAACAGGATTAGTAGCAACAATCTCTATGAGACAGGGCTGCCTGTTTAGATGTGTATTTGCATAAAGGCCTAAAGTCTGAATGGTTATTGCAGCTTGGTCAGGCTGTAGATGCTGCATATGTGTCAATCTGTATAAAAATTAAACCAATAAATAAAATGATTTTGTCAGGTGTACTAACTAACCCAAATTGTTCCACTGATTTTTACATAATGCTGACATTACAGTTATTGTTTGAGCCAATTTTTTGTATGAATTGGTATAATTATTAAACTCTATATGTGTGTGACAGTGGACAGACACGTTGCAGCCTTCAGACCGAAGGGCCTGAATATACATGTTTACATATTATCCTTATTCAATTAACTTCACACTAACTTCATACGCTGCCTGACTGGTCAACAAGGTCACAGCTGTGTGCTCAATAACGACACATTAACTAGCACGGGCACCGTTTGAATTAGCTATGATGATATACAATTATGTATGGACTGAGATCCTGAACAGATATGGGCTTTTTAATTGTGACGCCTAACGCTCTCATTAGCAGGGAGAGTTTCACACCCACACATCTGTATCTGTATGCACACCGTCACATTATTGAGTTGGAGAAAAGGTGACGTCGGCTAATTAGTGAGGGGAATGTGCTCTTTAAACTATCATTGATGTTTTAATAATCGTTGCTGTGCTTTGATTTTGGGCCTTGTCAAGAAGCGCTGCCAAGGAAGCTTTTTCTTCCCTCCCATTGAACACAAGCAGATCCTGGTGAGCGACGATCGAAGCGCTAATCCATGCAAACTACACGAGTGGCCTCCATTAATTACCTGCATTTCAGCAGTCAGCGGACTTCCATCTGCAATGTTAAAATGTTTTCCTCGTTCTTACAGTGCGAGTACAGCGAGAGGCAGAGTGTGACGCTCGTGTTTCCCCCAGCGTGCCATGCAGATAGCAGACATCAAGAAGCACAGCTGACACATCAGCAACGACGGCTGAGCTGCAGCTCTCACGTGTTCGGGCTTCGTCTCCAGGGGATTCACTCTCAGGGTGGAGGCTGGTGCCCTCAGCCCGCCGCTCTCACACAAATCCTCAGGTTTCATGTCGTATAGCAGGGATTACAATCCAGCGTGTTCCTCTCGCTCGTCCTGGCATTTGACAAGCTGACACACTGTACAGACTGACAGAATAATAACAGGTTACAGGCCAAGAATTTTCATGGTCTGTTCAGGATTACAGAGGAAGAGAAGAGCACAACTTGTCTGCCTTGTTTGTGGAAATTGCATGAATCTTTCTGGTTGATTGGATTTTCTGTGTGTGTGTGTATCGTTTGTATGTATTTACACTATTATTCCTACAGTATATGATGAGACATCACACACACACACGTCACATGATGTATCAGTAATAAATGGATGACTCATAACGAAGTCATGAACTTCACACTAATTCATGAGTAACTGACTGTCAGAAAATGTGTTGTTTTTTTAAGAATATTACCAAACCTGGCCTTGATTAGTAATCCCTACAAACATCAGGTAATGAACACATTAAGTAACAACATGAGATCAAATGAGCCAAAGCAGTTATGACTGAATGATAACTTGGTGTATCACCATCACGTGTTACCGGAGCCAGAACATCATAGGTTTAGGATTAAATAATCTGGGATTAAGGAAACTGCTCAGACTGGCTTTATCATTTAGCTCAGTGGCTCCCAACCTGGGATCAGGACCCACACAAGGATTTGCAAGATAATTCTGAGGGGTCGAGAGGAGATCAACAGGAGAACAGAAGATAAAGTACATTTCTGCCAGAACGCCTGGATAATTTCACTCCCTCAGGCCTTTAAAATTGCTCAAATTAAACAACGGAACAGCGTATTTGGTGGAACAGATCAGAACTGGCAGACATGTGAGGAACGTTCATAACTTTTATACATCTGATGAAAGTATTGTGTGTGTACTGTACTTATGGCCTTTGTTAGTTTTTCTTAGCAGCTTGATTGTCACCAGCCAGTCAGTCCTCTCAGGTGTATTTAGAACCCGTCTCTGCCGTCGGCTGTTGCCAGTTTGTTTCATAATTCTTGCAGTCCAGCGTTCTCTGTATTGTAGTGTCCTCCTCTGACCTTCTGCCTGCTCCTGTGGGTTCTGGCCACCTGTTGGACCTGTTGGACCTGATGGACAGTCTGCCTCGCTTGTCTGTTTCGGTTCATGGGCTCTCAGTCTATTCGGTAAAGTGTTGACAGTTGGTCCCTGTTCTCGGCTCCTTCAGTCTTTACAGAACGTAACAGCCTAACAGCCACACTAGCAGCTCTGTCAGGCTGTGCTTAGGGGTTATCTGCTTTTCCTTCCATCTAACCATAACTTCTGGGATGTTGAAAGGATGGGTTATATTTCAAAGCCTGTCTTAAAACAATAATCCTGTCATATGTCCGGGAGACTTCCCATGATGCAGTGAGCTCTTCTCTCCTTCTCCATCTGTACGCACTCTTATCCCATTAATGCTTGTTACTAACTCTGCTGCTTCCATCTCTCTCCTTCTGCTGCTGTCTGAGAGTGTTTCTGCCTCCTGATCTGTGGAGTCTGGATCTGTGGAGCCTGGATCTGTGGAGTCTGGATCTGTGGAGCCTGGATCTGTGGAGCCTGGATCTGTGGATGCGGATCGCCTGCTGCCCCGTCCTCTTGCTCAACAGCTTTTATTTTTACATTACCTTAACAGCTATTATTGCTACTGTTCTTGTTATTAGTATTACCTTTATTGTACTACTACTATTTGTATTAATATTAACATCAGTACCATTACTGCTACACATCTGTATGTGGATCTGTACTGTGCTGTTCTTTCTTCCTGCTCTCTCTCTCTCTCTCTACATCCCTATATTTAGGGTTCGGAATACGTGGGCGCTATGAGGGAGCGAAGAGCCAAAAAGCCTAATTTGTGTCATTTAGAGTGATCTCTAAAATATCACTGTTTGTTTGTTTTTTGTATAAGCTACATTTATATTTTCCTGTACATTTAAGTTTCTGAAATAAATAATCCAGAAATAATAAAGCATTTTCAACATGCCTGTTTATTTGTACATATCAATTTCTGATTTGTGTGTAATAAACATATTAAACTTACATTCATAACACATGTATTAATTAGGGTTAGTTACAATCAGTTAATACATTAATTTTATGAGTTCATGCTATGCATGGATTAATACATCCCTTTGTGCTTAATCCTGCTATTCTTAATGCATTATTATCTAATTAGTCTCACTGATTCTGCCTCTAATCTTTTTCTTTACAGGGAAAAAAATAATGGCCTGGTTATCTATAGTATTTGTATGTATATGTATGTATTCATGTCCACAACATCCTGGAGGGCCAGAGAGGCAGCTGCAGGGCTCCTTTATTCCCACAGCCGTCAGACTGGGCCTCAACACTTTACAGGACTCTGGTACTTTTTATTGGCACCTTTTATTCGTGCATTTATTCCTGTGACTCTTTGCTTCTAAGTAATTTGTATCGAATCTATTTTTATATGCTAAAACAGATTGTGGTGCTACCGGAGATCTGAATTCCCCCACGGAGGGTGAATAAAGTATCCATCCATCATTTATTAAATGTTTATCAGCGTGATGGTCTGTAGATGAGTCTGCAGTGATGTCTCCTGCCAGTTTCCTAATTTTGGAGATGCATAAGTCCTGAACGGTTGGCACCAATGATTTCTTTCCTGCCATCTTGCCCGTCTCTGTTGTAGTCTGATCCTGTCCTGTATGGTGACGGATCCAAACCATCTTTTATGCACAAAATGGCTTTAGATTGGCCTTATTAGTCCCACCCAGGACACTGTCCTCAACGGGGGATTCTGCAACCACTGGCACATTCGCCCCTCCATGTCGCACTATTGACACTGAGAGCCAGAGCCAACATGTGACGCGCTGTGCTGAAATAGAAAACGGGAATGTTTGAGTAAATATGATGGCATCAGTCTCTGGGTTTGGCAGACAGAATGCTTTTTTCCTGCAGGAAACAAGGTGAAACTGAGCAGGCAGAGTGAACTTGTCACAGGGAACAGATGCCACAGAAAAGGGGCTAATTCTGTTCAACACATACTGTCCAGTTCCAGTTCCAGTACTGTCCAGAGTCCAGTTCTGTTTCACCGGAGCATTTTCTTTGACGTTATCTGCAGTTGTGCTTATGTGGACTTAATCTGTTTGATTACAAAGGAATATGAGGAAAAAGCAACTGTTACGGTGACTTTTTCTGTATACAAGACTTCTTCACTGTTCTGAGAAGAAGAAGAAGGGAAGTAACAAAGCAGAATGACTCAAGTTGTGTAGTTTTCAATTGGGATGTTCTGTTCTAGAGCTGCAGACGGTTTACAGATGTCTTCATCGATTATACACTCTGAAAGAAGCCATATTAACAATGACTAGTTTTACATCTAATACTTACTTTACGTTTAACTGAATGGGAGTTGTAGAATGATGAACGCAGAGCCATAATGGGACACTGTTTAACTTTTGTAATTAAAACATCATGACATGTCCATCAATAATACCACATATGTGAATGTCACAAATAACAGAAGGCAGCAAATCCCAAGACAGCAGTGGGGATAATAAAAACTGGCAGATACATTTATAAAATAAGTGTAGTCATGTAAAGTGAGCTGCTGATTGTGGTTTGTGGTTCAATGCTTCGTGTTATGGTTCATGACAGACAATCCTCTCAATGAGCAACCATGACAGTGGAACGGAAAAACTTCCTTTTAACATGGCAGAAACTATGGTGGCTGGTGTTGCTATCTTCAGGTTTCTCAGCCCAGAGCTACCAATAATCAGAGCCGGTGTCTTAGTGGGAGTCTCGCTGAGTGGAGAGAACCTGAACCATGAACCGGTCGCTGGTGGACTCGTGGGCTTTGCCTCAGAGCTATGCTTCTTTCTGACAGTCACTCAGCCTCCCTGCTTTCCCGGCTGCTGTAAGAAGTAAATCAAACGTGCCCGCAATGAGGCAGCGATCATTTCATTGGTTGTCACTGCAGCTAACATTCTATTGGTCGGGGAATTTTAACTGGGTTGTTGCACGAAAAAATCCACGCACGGAGCAGAAATCCAAGAGCAGAATTCCAGGAGCACAGAAGCAGCCTGAGTGCGAGGAGAAGGGCTGCAGCTGGAAATCTGCACAAGCACCAAGTCAACAAAGATGGTGCGTGAGAATCGACTGATATACAAGCAGAACAAGCAAATGCAAGAGGGGAGCCCATCCTCATATTTTACATGTTGCATATTAGTTTTACACAGAGCCGTTTCTAGTTATATGCGGACTATGCAAGGCCCCTGCGCCACCAGGGGGCCCCAAAGCTGCACGTTCAGCCTCATCTGAGGAGAAGTTTATCTGTAGATATCCTGAGCATTTATTATATCCCTTACATGCTTACAAAAATAAATGTAGGATATAAATAAAATAAGCTGCAATGTTTTTGTGGCATAATTAAGTCCCAATTGTTGGACTGGTTACGCCGTGAGTGACAGGTACGATGGGAATGATTGATAACTGCCCATTATTCCCGTTAGTGAGGATATTAATGGCAAACAGTGTTATGGCATCAAAAAGAAATGATCCTAGTGGGGCAGAAAAACGCAAGAAGAAGAAAACGGAGGAAGAAAAACGGTCAAAGGATAAAGGTAAGTCATTGGGTCGGGATGTGGGTGGATGGAGGGAGGTGCAACGCCGAGATTTTAGCAAGTTTGTTTATTTGTCCTGCTAAGTAGCTCAGCTAAATGTTAGTTAGCTGGCTAGGATTTGTTAACTCATAAACTCAACTTTAGTGTTTCATGAAAGTTGGCAAAAATAAAATCAACATGTCACATGTGATCGTCCAGGGGAAGTTGTCTCTCAGATATTTGCCACTTAACATGACTTTAGTATTATTTATGATTAGTCTATTAGGTTTTGTGTGTATTTTATAGGCCGCTAATTAGAAGTGTGCTGCTGCTTTATAAATAACACTAATCATTTTTAAAGTGACTTATAAATATTAGGCCTATTGCTGATTAATTTGGAATATTGTGGCAGTGGATCATTTATCTTGGTGTGTAAATAAATGCAGAAACCTTTAACCTTTAAAGGGACACCTTACATTACAATGTTTAATATAAAAACAGATTATGAATTTCTGTATTGGTGCAACATCACTGCCATTGTAAAATATGAAGATGTGCTTATGATCCATTTTGCTTGGTAACCTAAGGAGCTTTGTCTTTTCAGGAGCAATTCTACAATATTCCAGGCTTTCAAAATTTAAACTAAACATTTCGTGGGTCATCTGAAGGGTTAGGAAACTCTCCATCATAGTCTGACAAACTAGGGGCCCCACACAGCTAGAAGCCGCCCTGGTTTTACAGACAGAAGGGTAAATGGACTCTTTCTTATATAGCGCTTTTCAACCAAAACGGTTCCCAAAGCGCTGTAATCTAAGTTTTGAACAGAAGTCTAATTCATCCATTCACACACCAATGGGGACAAAGTTGCCATGCTGGCCTCCACCGGGGGCAACTCGGGGTTCAGTGTCTTGCCCAGGGACACTTCGACGTGTGGGTAGAGGGAGCTGGGATCGAACCACCAACCCTGGGGTTAATGGACGACCGCACTATCCTATCAGCCACAGCCGCCCCTAGAAGAAATGAGTTTATGGAGAGCCGCCATACATTAGTTAATGAAAGTATTGCATTTGAATAATTTATCAAACTTATTAATTTGTTAAACTGTGATCATGACAGATTCCAGGCTGGATAATTCAGCCATGGTGTCTCCTGGCACTGAGGCTTTTTAAAGGATCTGCTGGGACACAGAACAAAGGAACCTGTCAAACGCAGTAAAAGCCTTGGAACATAAGTAGATATTAAAGTAAACAAACCACCTTCAGATACTTTTCTCTTTCTTCACATCAAACTATGATGTTCAGTGTGTTCAAGGTTTTGTGATGATGCGATGTCATTTCTCCTAAGCTGCATTTCTCAGAAAGAGTCAGAACCCAAACTCTGTTGCTTTCCTGTCTATTGAGATCGTTGCTCTTTGCACCTATTTGATTTCTCTGCACATGTTCACTGATGTTTGGTGCAAACTGGAAGTGTAAGAACGCAGAATGATTTCAATGGAATGTAGGTTTGATGCCTTTCAGAGGGCTCGTACGTAGACAGTCTCAGCCCAACAATCACCACCTCGAAGAATTGGGCTCTGGCAGTAAATAGTCATACCTACACTGATGATGCCATAACAGCATCAGGGGGTTTCAACATGGCAGAAAATACACTAAAAGAAAAAGCTTGAAAAGCTCTAAAAGCAATTAAAAGAAAATGTTTCTCATTTCCAAATTCTAATTAAAATATGGTTTAAAATATTTGATAGTGTCATCCAGCCCATCGCGCTGTCAGTCGGTGTCAGTCGGTGTCAGTTGGTGTCAGTTGGTGCTGAGACTCTGACCAGTCTCATAAAACTCTGACAGGTTGAAGAGTCGTAGCCAGAAGCAACTACAATGTGATTGGCTGTGTGACGTCGTCGGAGGCCGAGCCATAGCCGGGCAGGATGTGCCGACCAGAGGGGGAGACGCCGGGGACTACAAACCAGCATGGAGGAGGAGAAAGAGACTACAAAACCCAGGGGCAGCCAGAGGAACAGGTGCTGCCCAGCTGGACCTGGTTACCTGATTGCCAGGGACCAAGCTGAGGACAGATGACAGGAGAAGAGGTCTGATGGACGGTGGAGCGATAGACAAGAAGAGGTACTCTTATATAAAGCTTTGAGTCAGAAAGTAACATATTTATGTTCTCTCAATGTGCACTCACACATCAAACACATTTAGTGGCCTAATCATCTAGCAGGATAGATGATACTCCGTAGGGAAGAGCGTCACGTTGTTATCATGATTACAGCATCCCTGCCGCCTGTGCACAGCCATGTGGGCCCTATCAGCATAATGAGAAAACCTTCTATATTAGCCATATATTATACCTGCAATGCTGCATTGTGTTCCTGCTGAAGGTAAACATATCGTTCAATCTGTGTTCGCAAACAAACACCACTTTTTCCAACATCAGCATTTCTGCAAGTTACCATACAAAGTGAGGCCCTGTGGGCTTTTTGGGGGTCGGGTGGGCATCCGACTCTGCCTCCTGAGCCACAGACACGTATATGTGGACCAGTAAATGCAGTGAGGGAACAGTGGCCTCTTCTCTTTTCTCTATTATACAGGGTTTTAATTCCCTGAGAAGTGATGGTTTTGGACGTGCAAAGGTTCTGCTCGATAGCGACGATGTACTTTGTGTAAATAGACACGAGTGTGCTTGTTGTCACGAACACCGTTATGCTCATCGGACAGATTAGAACATACAGCGGCGGACCGATGATGCAGCTGTGCACACGTCTAACTAATGATGGCTCTGAAGCACCGATGTCTGATTTTGTTAAATGCCTGTCGCCTCAACTCCTCTCTCCTCATGTCTCTTCCTTGCCTCCTCCGTTTGCATCGCAGGTGGATGAAAGGAGAGGAGGTGAGGAAAGGTATCAAGGATACACAAACGAAGAAGGGTGAGTATTCGTTTATCCATCAGAGGGCACTGACAAGTTCATTTTTACACTGTAAAATGTCTCGTTCGCTACAAATCTTGGTCTCTATTCTTTAATAATGTATAATAATGCTGCTGTGTGTTCTCCCCCTCTCTTTTTCAACCCAGCCGCTCGAGGCAGATGAGCCCGGTTCTGGTTCTGGGATTGTTGGGTATCTGTAATAAAGAGTCGGTCTGGACCTGCTCTGTATGAACACGTGCTGTGAGATAACTTTACTATGATATGATGCTATATAAATAGACTGAATTGAAATGAAGCAGTTCAGAGTGCTTTACAGAAAAACAGAATAAGGAGCAAATAAACAGACACACACATACAAAATACACACAAAGAAACAGACTGTACAAATACAAGAGAATGCTCAAGAAGAAGGAAGGTCTTTACTTTGGTTTTAACAAGCACAGTGTTGGAGCAAGTACAAGATCAGCAGGCCAACAGGTCCATTCTTTACATGCACAATGACTGAATGCCATCTCTCCAGATTTGTGCTCTCAGCACATGGAGATTTCCACCTGCTGATTGGAGAGATCTGCTGGGTTACAAACAGAGCGTGTCTGTCAACGTTTCAGACGACTGGACTTATATAGTCTGAACCTTTTGTCCTGGTTAGTACTCTGAAGGAGCTGAGAACTGGAAAACCTGTCATCTGTGGATTGTTGTGTTTGACCCATAAGACCCATGAGCAGAGAATCACAGTAATCTATCCTGCTCATGACAAATGGATGCATCGGTTTCTCTGAGTGAGGTTGGGACAACAAGCCTCTGATTCAGGAGATGTGTCTGTGTTGGAAAAAAGGGAAGAACTCTTTGTCCTCACTTCTGCTGCTCCCAGATGTAGGTAACAGGGAGGACTTTGCACTAAGAAAGTAGGTTTGAAAAGGCTGCAGAGATGCATCACAGAAGCACCGTCTGTTGACTTACTGTATATACTGGTGGTGAGTCGATCAGCAGCTACTAGTACACTGAAGAAAGGACAGTAAGAAATCATTGAAACTGATACGATTACCACAGTGGGAATAAAGTCAGGTTTCTGCAGTTCAGATTGCCGACATGAAATGTCATTTGTTCCTGCATGAATGATGAGTTGCTTCACAGTGGGGATGGTACCTTCTGAGCTCTGTCGAGATCTTTGGCACCTGGAGAACCTGGAGCTCCATATAGTCTGATTATTGTAATAAGTCTGTGTGATCAACAAGACGCACGAATCCAATAAACAACACGACGGACATTATGGCAGCTCATCGGTCTCAGCCCACTGCTGCCTCAGATAACAGCAGCGAAGGCAGCGATGTGCCGTGACTCACTGTTACTGGACAGTGTCTTTGATGATGATGGCGCTCTAATTCCTTGTGAAACAGACAGGCAGCTCAGGGTTACATTTGGAAAAATGAGGACAGAATCTTTGCTGTTCCAGCAAACTGTGGATAAACAAGCCGGTCAGTCCTTCCACTGTCCATTTCTGCAGGCTCCCCCAGAGAACTCTGCTGCTCTGTGTTCCGTCTCTCGCTGTGTGCATCAGAAATCCACTTGATTTTACGTAATATATGTGATTTGTAGACCATGCAGCAGAAACGTAATTAATAACCGTACGTATAATGTCTGAGCTTAAGGGAGAGTATATGTTTTAAAATAGCATCCCCACACTGGCCACATTCATTTAGAAATGGTGTATTACAGAGTCAAACTTTTACTGGAAGTCTTTGTTTTTCTGAATTCATTAATAGAGACATCCGGCATGGCCGGCACAACTTAATGTGGAATATTTCTCCTGCATTCTGTATCTAAACGCTCCATGAAATTAGAATTCTGCAGATAAGGAATCCATAATTCAGCTCCAGCTGTTAATTACAATGTGTGTAATGACTTTCACTTCAGTGCTGCCATTTCCACAGAGCTGCAGTGTCCAAGGAGACTTCGTCCTACATTCTCCAAAGGAGCAGCAGTGTAGTGACAGTGAGAAAACTGTGGCTGAGGCTTCACAACCATTAGCTGTTGGACCCATGCAAACCTCTGTAATAAGGCAGGGGAATTATGACCTGTGATCTCTGACTCTCAGAGAAAGCACAGAAACCTTTTTGCAAACAATATGCAGTAACAGCACACTGTATTTGAGAGTGCAAATATCGTAGCCAAACTACCTTATAGAGGAACCAAACGTGCACATCAGTGTGTGTCTCCTGCGATTCTACAGGTAGCCAGTGTAGAGAAGCTAAAATTGGAGAAATATGATATCATCTTCTGGCACATGTCGGTAAGCGTGCAGCAGCATTTTGGATCAGCTGGAGAGTCTTAAGGGATTTTTTGGAGCAGCCTAATAATAGCGAGTTGCAGTAATCCAGCCTGGAGGTAACGAATACAGGAGCTGGTTTTTCTGCATCTTTTTGAGACACGATGTGCCTGATTTTTGCGATGTTACGTAGGTGAGAAAAGACTGTCCTTGAAGTTAGTTTTATATGGGAGTTAAAGGACATATCCTGATCAAAGGTGACTCCCAAGATTCCTTACGGCGGCGCTTGAGGCCGTCACACTCTCACTCCCTTAGCTTGCAGAATACTGAGTGACTTTGTCTCAACTCTTAGGTTACCTGCCTGTTCAGACCTCCAAACTCAGAGGATCGGTGCTGTAGGTTCCTGTGCAGACCTCCCTGAGCTTCAAGAGGGGAATCTGCAGTTTTGACTTTATTAAGTAGCTGCCCATGCAGCCCTCTTGTGAGTGACTATCTAAATGCACAGGAGCGGCATCCGCAGTACCTTTTCCATAGAACAGTGGTATCAGTGGTAAGACTTGAATCCATACTAGGAGTCTGTCCGGGCAGAACTTCTCTGATACAGAGAATCGGCTTTTGCTACAATATTTCTATGGTCAACAGGCTATTCTGCTATAATATTTCCTTTGGCTAATAGTCTATTTATGCTATTATTCGTAATCAGCTACATTTCCAGATTCCAAAAATAATCAGTCAGGTCCATAAGTATTTGGACAGCGACACCACTTTTGTACTTTTGCCAGAAGCCAGCATGGACCTGCTAGGAATCCTTGAACTAAGCCGGTGATAAAGGAATCAACAAAGCATCTGTTGGAGTGCTTTGTCAGAGCTTTGGAGAGAGCTGGGACATTCACCGAAGTCGAAGGTTACTTCATGTTCATGTTCATCATAACTCTGTTATGATATAGTGCTATAGAAATAAAGTTGAATAGAATGTTTATTTCCTCGATTATGCAGGATGGAACCTCCAGGGACACACGGAACGTGAGTGGTCGCCTGCACACCAACTGTTGCTTTGGAGGATTGCTTACAGAATTGAACACAGGAAATTTTGGCTGTGGCTGAAATATCAAGGAGGACAGTTCTTGCTCATAGGCAGGTGGTGTGGGAGAAGAAACCGCATCACGATGCTGATTAGGGGGCAGGTCAACGACAGACCTACCTAGTCTCATATTGAACTTCTGGATTTACATGGCAGCTTTGGCACAGAAGGATTTATGGGATTCATAAAGGAAAGAGCCACCATAGAAGAGATAGTGGTCTGAGATTATAGGTATCAGGCTCCTCCCTGTGTTGCAGATAAACTCACTAAAGACACAGAAGGTGACGTTGAATTCTGCCAACATTAGAGTTTTGACAATGTGGGATAGAAATATTCCCACAATCCTCAAAGATTGAGTCCTGTGTGACATCAGCAGAAGGCAGCTTGAGTGAAGAGGAGTGACCTGGGTTGTTTAAATTACAGGCAGAGGAAATAACGTTGTTACCTGGGGAATGTTTCTTGGTATTCATGACATTGAGTGCTGATTTGACTCCGAGAGGAGAGGACAAGATGGATGCTTCAGCAGAAGGGCCGGCTTCTGATTGCTTTGTTCTTTTTTAAGGAATATTGTCCGCAGGTCTGGAAGAAGCGCTTTGAGAAGTGGAGCTTTTTTCACCTTTGGGACGAGCGCCGTTTGAATTCAAGTGACCTCCTCTAGAAATCTCTGCCGATGTCCAAGAGTTCATTTAAACAGCTGCTCGTGGTTAAGGTCACCCATCTCTGACTCATCTAAAGACACACGGTATGGTTTCCTTTGCACAAATAGCTGTTTCACTTCATCCTTTCATTATTGGGCTTTTAATTCAGCCACTTCACTTTTTGTCTCGACAGTGTGCTTTGAAAAGCTGTGAATCTCGGGGACACCAAACGTATTTATTACTGCAGAATATTCTCACAGCGTAGATCAAATTTAGTCGCGATCTTTGTTGTTCTCAGCTTTGTATGAGCATCAGCAGCAGCTCTCCCTCCCCTGCTGTTATTTGCAGTAGACAGTCCATAATTAGACAGTGCACCTACTAAATGAGATTGTGATTTTGCTCAAGTGCTAAACAAACATAAGTTGCGGTGACCCAGTTTCCAGCAGCCTCACATGTGGATGCGTAGGTCCATTTAGAGACAGTTTGCACAAAGGCTTGGAGTGTTGACTGAAGGAGCTTTGAAGCTGAGCCTCGACAGGTTTGTTCCACTGTTGAATGATAAAAAATATATCAGTGGTGTTGCTTCTTTTCATCTCCCTAAAGCATGAATGTGTCTTTTGTTGTGGATGCCCTGCTTTAAAGCGTCACTACTCATGCTTTAAATTCTGCAATTTACTATATCACATTAAAATATATATAGACAAAACATCGCTCATCCAGGCTGAGAAATGTTTTCACCATAAACCCAAAAGTCACAGAGGACTGGATTGACACTGCGTGAGGCAAGTCCTGGTTTGAAGACGGCAGAAGATGACACCCTTTGTTAAGATTACTCCTCAACCCCTTCCCCTTAATAAAAGGACACTTTAAGTTAAAGAGACGTGTTTGAGAGTCTGTCTCCTGGTGGATCCTTCCTCTCTCAACAGGAGCCGCCACAATATTACAGCACTACTGAGCAGCGAGACACAAGTTAAGTCTTCGCCTCTGGCAGTGTTGTCCATGTTGCACTTTAATGAGAATCAGGAGGCGTGATGCTGGAAAAGCAGAGAGAAAAGCAGCTGAGGTCACCTGTGGGACTCAAACCAGCTCTGATGTTGTTTTAAACTCTAATCAGCTGAACTGTTCATTCACTTCTACCAACTCAACCCGTCTTCCGGTGCCAACGGCTCTGAGGTCGAGCTTTTGCTCTGCATTCCCACTAAAACTAGATCTCATTGGCTCTATTGGTCATGGTTTCCTCATTATAATCAACAGTTCTGTTATCTGAACATGTCCCTGCGTGTTTCAGACAACCAGTTACCATAATTATAGGCCTGTCTCCAAGGCGCCTTTCATAGCCAAAGTCTTAGATAAAGTGGTAAGCAGTTCAAATGTCTTCATCATATAGAGCAGGTCTAGAGTGACTGCATGCAGAGACCCAACAGTTCCCATCATGAGCAGCACTAGGAGACAGTGGCAAGACCTGGCTGTTCTGGCAGGTCAGGGGGAGAGAAAGGTCACGGAACACATTGTGGCAGAGAGGTAAGAATCACCTACAGACAAGACGCTCAAACAGCAGGAATGTCCAAATCATTTGAATCAAAACGTCAGGGAAACAGCTAAGGGATCAAACATACATGTCCGTCCTTGGTCAGTGGGTTTCTCTGTCACTTCTTGCTCGGCGTGGACTCTCCGGTCCGTTCTCAGGTTTATGCTGCTCCGTGCTGCAGGTGACGACCAGCCGAGCTCATCAGCTGATGACCTGCAGGTGGGCTCCGGCTCCAGGGAGGTGGGGAGGTACACGCCCTCCCAGCCTTGGCCACGCCTCCCGCCGGGGTCGGCTCTACCTCCTGGTCTGCCACAACGTCAAAATCCCCAACAAGAATTATTTATGAACATTTACTACTCAGAGCATTGACAATAATCCCTCAGCAGGAAAACCAACTAAGTGACATGTTCTGTCTATTGATCTCCTCAGCTCCTTTCAATACTATGGACACTTGCAGCTACTCGGACACGCCCCTAACAGCCACACTCATTCCACCATTTCATAGCACACACAGCCACTTGCACATACTCAGGATATGTGTGCGGCTTGCATTCATCAACGCTGCACACTGGGTCAGCTGTGGTCCATCAAGGCAAAGAAGGATCAGCGAGGAGCCGGTGGACGTGATTAGAGCCTCGCTCACAGGCTGCACTTGAGATGGGCACAGTGTTAACCAGCCAAGAGGTCCTTCAATCCATCTGGGATACGTTCCCCATTATTGTTTCACTATTCTCCGACATCGATGCCAAACAGCTGGCAGCGTGTCTCCACTTCATCTTCCCCAAAAAGTGCCCCTGCATCCTGCAGCCAATACTGCGAGTAAAGCACTTTTAAATCATTGATTAACTTGTTAGATTACTTGCCCAGTTCCCAGAAATACGCCCTCCGGTCCAGGGTTTTCTGGGTGACCTAATGGTTTGAAGCAATTGTCTCTTTTTGACATTTTTCCAAATTTCCTCCTTGCTGAGCTAAATATCCTAATTCAAATCGCACTCACGTTAGCTCGCGTCGTGTGACGTGCTCACGTGATTCAGGCCGGATCTCTGATTTAAAATGCATCAAACATAATGATATGAAGTAACTTCTTTACACAAATATGTATTTTGAAGCTAATTATTTGGCATCTCTCTGCATTATAAAACACAGAAAATGCGACCGATGATGAACAGGCAGCTGCTGACAACACGGTTCTGGGTGTAGTTCTACGTCACAATCATACGTTCTGACTCTTTAGTTCTGACTCCTCATCTTCATCTTCATTAAAACAACCAAACCTCATTTATCCAACAGAAGAACTGTTTAAACAGTCCTAATATAACATGGCCATTGGAGATTTGCTTTTCTGCACATGATGTCTTCTGTATAAATCGTAACTCTTTCAAAACAGCACACCAGGTCAGTTACATCCCAGTGAATCGATGGAAGTATCCACTCTGTGAGAAATATTGCTCCATCGCTTCGGAGACGTGTGTGAGTGTGTGTCTCCAGAGTTTGTCTGAGCAGGAAACACAAATGGAAATGATTCTGCCTGTTTCTCCATTAACATTTTGTTCCTCGTGAGCTTCATTTGTTGCCTGTAATCGGAGCAGGTCACCTTGTGAGAACATTTAACATTTCTTATTTATATATATATATGCATATAATATATTTACTGCCCATGCAGACTGCAGAGTATATTTCACACGCTGCTTAAAACTAAAAGGCTTTGTGCTTTTGAGGTAATGCTCCTAAACGTTGGAACTCCCTCCTTTTGGCCTTAAGATCTGTAGAAACATGGACACCTTTTGAAAAAAGACCCATTTGTTTAGACTTGCCTTTGTGTAACTGTTTTCCATTTATTTCTATCATCTTATTTTGTGTGTATTGGATTTCTTTTTGTGAAGCACTTTGTGACGTATCTGCTCTTGAAGGTTGCTAAAAATAAAGTTACTAGTCACCTGCTGAGTCTCAAGTCCTGACTCCGAGTTGGAGATCTGCTGGTTGTTTCAGCTCCTGTATGTGATGCAGAAATGATCCCCATTATCTGCATTCTTTTTGTGTGTTTGTCACCAGCAGGGTCAAAGTTGTCCAGCATCAACAGTCTACTGTACCTCAGGAACATCTTACTGCTTGATATGGTTCTTGATTTACGTGGCTGTTCTGCAGTGCAGCCCAATAAAATATTCATATCTGTGCAGGATACGCCACACATCCACATCCTGCCTGCTATTTACAGAAACACTGGCCTTCTCCACTGCTTCACAGTAAATATAAGTGGCACCCTGCGCAGCGACACAGAGTAGCATCGCTGGAAATCACTACAGCCTCTGGGTTTTAGACAAACTATAGTCATTTGGGTAAATTGAACCCTGTAGAAAGTTGTGTATCTAATTGCGTGCGACTAAATAAGTCTCATCGCAGCGCTATGCATTGTGGTTTCTGCAAGAAAATCCTTTTTCTGCAAAGCACCTTTTTAAAAATACAGAAAGTCTGGAACGAGAGGATATAGATGCTACTGCTATATTTTTAAAGGGATGATCCACCATGAATTAGAACTATAATCATAAGAACTTTGACTGTGGTTTCTTCTTAAACTAGAATACAGTCAACAAAGACTTAAAAAGAATAGTTCAACATCTTTGTGAAATGTTTTACATTACATTTTAACTTCTTATTCATTCAAGAGAAATGATGGTAGTGTTAAATGCTTTAATTGGAATGGTTCTACAACCATGCTTTCTTGTATCTTTGTCCCATATTTCATAACTCTGCACACCATTATTCAACGTGATACTAAAGGAAACGATAAGAAGAGGTTGACGGAAGAAGCTTGACATTATGTTTGACTGAGTGCGTTTTTAGTTTGTTAATCTTGTGACATCTAAATGCCTTAAATGATGAATAACCTTGTTGTCACAGTCGACACCTGTCAGCGTTGTTTTCTCTTCAGAATGTGGTCATGCAGTACAAATGCATTTACATCTGGCAACATGTGACCACTATGTGGTCTGACTGATCACATTTCAGTCACAATGCAACCCTTTGTTGTCATATCCAGATGTGATATCCAGACTGTGTGACTGGGATCATACTGTATGCAAAAGAGTACAGTTGTATATACTGAATATGACCATGTCACTGTACTTGTGGCTATGAATGCTGAACATTTGTACCACCAAATAATTCACTGTAATGACTGATATGCTCTGTGTCAGTCTGAATGGCTACAGTAGTGTAATTGAATTGCCTTTTCGCCTCTTATATTCCGTCCTCATGGTCCTGCCCACTTAGCCAATGAAATTATGCACTTGTGACAAGACAATTAATCTCACTGATAAAAGATGCAGCGATGAGGATATGTGCAGTAATGTTACAAGACTGATCCTTTTCTCTCTGGGAAGCCTGGTGGGGCAGATGTAAAGCACACCAGGCTGTCTTTGGCTGTTAATCACTCTACAGTATCCTGGGAAGCTGTGGGCATCAGAGACGACCAGTCGACAACATGCCTGTAGATGAACAGAATCCTTTTCTGGTCAGGAAACTGGCCAACAGAGACTAGTCAACCTAAAAGGTTCTCTCTGACATAGTGCAAATAGATTGCTTTTCATAACACAGTGTTATCATTCAAATGAAATTCACATTCTGGAAAATGTCATTTGCAAATATCAACATCTCTCCTCCAAGGCAAAAGAAATAAGAGGGCCAAGACTGAGCTCTGCCACCAAGCAACCCTTTCTGGAGCTGCTCCACTGCCAGTGACTGAGCTGGCACTCGCAGCACCAATATGATTTTCTGGGATATGTGCACATTTTCTGCAACTACCAGCTACAATGAAATTAAGCTCATTTGAATGTGATAACTCAGACAAATGCTCACAGTTTACAGAATTAGGGCCCTAATTCTTTCAGTGGAGCAGCTCCAGACAGGGTGTTGGTAGCAACATGGATTAAAGGAATAGTTTAATATTTTGGGAAGTTCATTCACTTATTGCTTACTTCCCCAATGAGATGTTAGATGGATAGAAATAGCATGTCTGTGTGTTTAGTAGAGTCAAGACATGCAGCTGGCCTAACTCTGTCCAAACTACCAAACAGGAATGGAAAGAGTACTCGAATATTATACTTTAAGTAAAAGTACTGTTACCTTAAAGGAAATGTACTCAGATGAAAGTGGAAAGTAGATCCATTCTCACACAGCTTATCGTGACTTTGTAAGGGTTGTGACTTGAAATGTAGGGAAGTACAATACTTGTGATAAACAGTAGTTCTGTATAAAACTACTACCTGCCGAGACCCTGAACCTGAAGATTCATTTGAGATGCAGCTCAGTACGTCAAGCTGTTCTAGTCATAAATGTGTAATAAACATTTGGCGCCTAATTCAAAATTTGAAGGTTGAAAGTGTTTAAGGGCTTCGAACATTATAACGGGAGCATGTGACGGCATCCCATGTTATGTCAAGCTGTTGCACCAGTGTTTGGGTTGATGCCGTTTGTTACACAGAGAATTCCAGAGGTCACAATAGGTCATTTAATACAGTGAGATCAAGCTTCCAAAAATTGTCTCACCACAATGAAATGGTTACTATGGAGACGAACGTCATCACACCTGAATACAAATGGATCCCAAACTGTTCAGGGACAGTATTGAGTACTTTTTAGTAGCCCTGTTGTTGTTCCTTTTGACAATTTATTTAGGGACCAGCCAGGAGTGTTTTGTTATATTAGGTGTATTTCCGTTGGCAGCCTCCCTGGTCCCTCCTCCCCCACTTGCTCGTCATTGAATATGTTTTGATGAAAAAAAGAAAAAGGTAATAAATCAGCTGCTGGTTTATTGCAACAGTTCTGACGAAGCATCCTTGATTTTGACGTCCCTTCACACCCTGGACTACATAAAGGACGTAACACCCCTGAATATCTGACAAGAGAGCATGACATGGTACCAACGGGTGCCTTAGGCAGTCTGCTTTTATATCCCAGTATTTAGGCTTTAATAAGCCCACTAGAGCCTCTGAAAGACAGTAATGCCAGCAGCGGACAGACGTCCAAGCAGAATTAAACAATGTCTCAACTCAAAGGTCAAATTAACTCGGGTTTCTGGAGCTTATCTGCTTAAAGTGTGAGATGCAACAATAACATTTCAAGGTTGTATAAGCCTTCGTTATATTGGCTTGAAATGAATTTAAATGTGTCTCATTGTCTGAATACCTGAAACACTGCAGATCAGACATGTTAATAATGTATGTTTTCCTCATTCGACTGCTTTGCTGATCATATGAATATGAACATGCACAGACACAAGGACCAGACAAACTTGGCGTGTTGGTTGAGTTTTTGCAGCAGAGAATATGCAGATGTCTCACTTCAGTGGCCACATACTCGAGGGTCTGACTGTAACGTGTCCCTTTGATGGACGTTCTGACTTTTAATGACATCTTTTCATCTCATATTTCCACTCCTGTTCATTTATGCAAGGCTGCAGAACAGTCTTTTCCAGGTCAGGGACACATGTTGCAGAGAATGTACCTGAAGGAATTGATGCAAAACAAAGTGAGGAGGGATAAAGTGCAAGATGCCTGTACGGAACATCCGGCTGTCTTACTGGAGTCTGCAGCCAAATAATTTAGTCCCAGCCTGCAAAACTAGAGATGGCAAATGAAATGAAAACTCTTCAGGATATTCAACATGAGGGGCCAATGTAATGGTGTGGAGGCACTGATTGAATGGAAAAACCCAAACCATTTGGACATTTGTGGAAATTTGGTTCATATTGCTTCAGATCAGTATGTGGAGCAGATAACTGATAGATTGTATGACATTCAGTATCAACCACAAAACAAGGGTTTGTTGCAGATCTGCAGGTTCCTGCAAATATTGGAGCAAATTTCCAAGTTGGAGGATGCCCTGCTGCTGTACTACAGTGGCTTCCTGACATCAGATAAGAAGCGGAGGTATATTTATTAAAGGGGTGACTATATCAGATTTATTGGGAAAATGTTCTATAAAGCAAAATAGAATAGTGACTGTGGTAAAATAATAAATGTAATTTCACTAGGAACACAGCACTCACAATAAATGTACCCCTCACAATGAATGTAATTCGTAATATGTGTAGTAATGATTGTAATCCTCAACATATGTAGTAATGACTGGAATACACGATATATGAAGAAGTACCGTAATACTCGGTTTATGTGAAATAAGAAATGTGAACCTCT
>JAVQJF010009354.1:0-10769 GCA_036023855.1 Gadopsis marmoratus | reverse complement strand
AAAAAAAAAAAAAAAAAGAAAAATATATCTTAAACAAAGCGTGTGAGTTCCCCGAGCTGCCAGCAGAGGGCAGTCTCTGACCACAAAACAACTCCCAGACTAAGCTACGCTCATGTTTTCCTCAGGCGAGGAGGCAGAGGAGGCTGTGAGGTGAAGCGAAGGATAAATTATTACGGACCCTCCAGTCAGGGATGGAAACAGGCCGACAGCGCTGCATCGCTGCTGCTCTGACCGGCTGCAAACGTGTGAGAAACACAAAAGGGAGGCGAGATGAGATTAGATGCAAAGTGCATCCACATTTATTTACAAAGAGGAGAAGAAAGAAAAGACGTAAAGTGAGCAGGAGCAGCATCATGAAGCCGTCGCTCTGGGTGCACTTGGTTAGAGGCTCCTGATCAGGTGGAAACACACAAGCCGGGTGGAGGTTTTGCTTGTTTTTTCCCCTCTAGTGAGAATCATCAGCTGCCAGCGCCCTGACCAGAGGAGGCACGTTAGCTGTAAGTCTGACTTACACAGACAATTTGATATAATACATTTAACAGAATGCTTTTGCCACTTAGGCTGCTCTTTGTCCCTCCTTCACTAACAAGTGTTGTGTGTTTACATGCACACTGCCGTTTCTTTGAGTTATGTGTAACATGTCCTGGCTCCGGCGTGTCCTCAAACACCACTTCACATACGACTAACAGCGACAGCAAATGTGTTTCCGAGGAAACACTTACTGCCTGGATTATCGGCCTTTAAATCAGCACGAAGAGGAAATGTTAGCGATAATCTGCCACGTTGCAAAATGTTGATTCTGAACGTGGGAACATTTCATTTGCTTTTCTACAAATGTTGAGCAGCTCGTCTCCGAGTCCACCTGCTGTTTGCTGCTGAAGCTTTTTACAGCTTCTCTGAACACGACGCTGTGAGAAGGAACCACAGCAGATAATCAAGGAGCTGAAACTCACCGTGAAGAGTCAGCTGGTGGCCACACGACCACGACGCACAACACATTGTCACTTCATAAGATTATAGATCGATTATAGACGGTTAAATGTTCTTGGTTAAATAGTGAAAAAAGTCAACAGTCCGTCTTCAACCTCAACCGCATCCCCACGACTACAGGGAGCTACAAAATATAATATTAAGATGCCGTCAGGCAGCAAAACATCAGTGAAACAACAAATCTGATGGTAGGAGGACAGAGTGAGTCTGACAGCTGTAACCACACAAACTCATGTTACGAATTTGGACGGAGAGATTTGGTTGCCCAGGTTTCTCCATGTTCCTTGGAAACATACGCGATAAAAACAAGAGTTTAGTAGTTTTTCTTTTTTGGGAAATGTGGGTTTTATTGCTTTCTGTGATTGTTAATCTGTCGTCTTGGGGCCCACCGTGTTATTTTCACTTGGACTGCCAGCATTAGTGGATTCGTCCGCGCTTTTACAGTCACGTCCCAAACCTGCCATGCTTGGTGAGAAACATTAAAAAAGTGAAGTGAATTTATGTCTCAGCCAGTAGGTCTTACATATTGTTAATATAATTGTTGTGTAGCATCCAAAAATCCATGGAGTCTGGGGAAGGATCTGGGGAGATTTGATTTTTATTTCTTTTTACTAACAAATGCTGCTAATGGAGAACGGTGAGATCCACCAGCATCCCAAACCCTCCAGGTGATGCTTTGATCCCGATCCAGAAAACAAACAGACGCATTAGATTGCAGGCAAAGTCTTAAATAAGAAGAAGAGAAACAAGGACAGCACAACTAAAACTGTGTGTGCAGGTGAAACACAGCAGATATCAGACGCCTCAGAAGAACCGATCACCTTCACAGGAAACAGGAAGAGAAACAAATAACAACAACGTCAAGATGTCAAGAAAAGACTGAAAGTGAGGAACAGAAATAGAATCTAAACGACACCAGAACACAGCAGAGCAACACAAACACTGTGAGGCTTCAATGAAGCCGACTCTTCAGCGTCAGTAATGCTGGCTTTGTTTGCAGCGCCTCCTGTTTGGATTTAGACTTCTTACCCACCGATTAGTCATTAAACTGAAGCGGCGAACAGTCAGGTGAGTCAAATCCCTTCGCCGTCACCGAAGTGAGCAGAGCTGAAAAGGAAAGGAGCGACGGATCATCGGATGGCCGTGGCGTGAAACAGCCGGAGTGAAGATTTTTGGCTGAATTTATTCTCCAGTTTAGACGCTACCATTCATCTGTTCCCAGAGTTAGCTGCTGAATTAGCTCGAGTGGTGCGGCGAGCGGCTGTCTATCACGCTCCAAAGAACAGGGCTCGCCAGCTCGAGGGGGAAATGAGGCTTAGTGGTGAGCACTACTGGAATGAAGGGCCGTCTTTAAGTATGCACATCCACTTTGAGATGCTTGGCTGAGAGCAACAAATGAATAAGAATAGCGATCTGACGCTCCGTGAGGCTTACAGCTGTAAGACAGAAGAAAGCCCACTTTACTTTCTGTCTGTGTTCTTTCACTGCACGAAGGACGTTCTACCTGTGCAACATATTTAGAGGTTCAATCTAAATCAGCTAATGCTCCCCTGCGTTTGTCTTAACCTGCATGGTGCAACCAAGGCGGGTGGGATTCAACAAGCCACTCAATGCAAATGTTGGCCCAAAGTTTAGAAATCTGATATTTAACCGGGCATTCGTTCCGAATCCTGGTGCACGCCGACAGACACCTCGCTGCTGTTGGAGGGTCTCATGGCTTCAGATCCTTCCAGCTGCAACATTCCAGGTGGATTATTGCTGGATGAGATGCTGTCGAAGCAAACGACATGCGAGCGGAAAGTGGAACCAGGGAATTCAGTTCCTAAAAGTAATAATATGAAACTAAGTGTCTGGATTTTAAGAGGTGGTCTGAGATCAAAAATAAACGTCCTCCTCGTCCATATCAGTGAATGTTCTGGCTTTTCACAAAGACGATGCTCCCTTGTGGCCTTCTAACTCGTTACTTCCCCTTCAAAGATGTGAGCTTGGTGGAAACAGCCTCCTGTCTCACTTCGTCATGTTTACCTTCTGCTAATCTGATCATATCTGTGAACGGCTGAGAACAAGGTGCCGCGTGAGGGAGGGGAACTCTTTAAGGTTGTGTGCTGAGCTGAGCTGAAGGCGACGCGCGGCAGGATTTACTCACTGGACCACTGTCAGCTTTTCACCTTTATTGGATTCAAAATCAAAGAAGAAAAAGTCAGTACATTCGTCCTCTAGTGGTCTCTGAAGAATGCAAGAGAAGAAGGTCACATGCTCATCACTTGAGATCGACCTTTTATTTAAAACCAAGGAAAAAGACTCAAGTTTTGGGTTGAAATAACTGCTTGGTTAGGGAGCAACTGTGGTCATGGCTACAAGAAACAAACACTGCTTGTGAATGTGAGTCTAAACAATCTATCGCTGACGATATATGGGCCGATAATAATGACTAGCCATGCAAGCAGCAGGCTCCGACGGTGGCAGCGTCGCTCAGTCCATCATTGTGGTGATTTGGTGAAAGGTATGTACAGACATTCATGGTGCCCAGAGGATGAATCCTAACAGCTTTATCCACTAGCTCCATCAGCAGGTCAAAGTCGTCACCTATTTCGTGAACTATCATCTCGAAACATCTACGTTTGTTACAGAAATTCATGGTTCCCAGGCAGTTTCCTTCTGACCACGAGGTCGACATTTGAAGCTTTGGGTGAAATATCTCTTGCCAAGACATTTTGTACCGACGTTCATGTTCCCCCCTCAGGATGATCGTAGTTAACATGCTAACTTAAGACGGTCAGCACGGCAAATATTATACCTACTTGACATCAGCATTATTAGCATTATCTGTGTTTGTCGACGTGACCATTTAAAAGCCTCTTCACATAAACAGATCACCTACCTTCTGCTTTTTACAAGAACTGTGACCAACACATATGCTGAGTGGGACATTTTACAATTTAAAAATAAACATTTCAGCGCTCTCTGGTGGACAAACTATGAAATGGAGACTAAATTACCTCAAACCTTGTTTGGCATCAGCCAACATATACACTGCCACGATATATCTGCTTTCATGTGAATGTATTTGCTGAAAAGACGGATGCTGTCGTTTTTCTGTTGCACCGTCTGTGTGTAATCATTTTAGAGACTTCTTGTTGGTCGAACATTTATCCTTGGCCACCCATTTTTCATTATTTTGCATGTATGTATTCTACCTGTTTTCAGCACCCTACCAAAGTCTGCCCAAGAACTCATAGTAAGAAAAAACAGTGATTGGCAAGTAATTGAAGCTAGTGAATCGGAAGACCAGCAGGGCAGAGTTCAACCCCCTTTGGACGGAAACTGTCCTTGAGCAAGACACTGATCTCCACTGGCTCCAGGAGCCTTTCTGAGGGTTACCCTGGGCACGTTGAGAGCCACAGAGGAGCTAATTGTTAGACATCAGAGACTGACTGCCTTCGATATTTATCCTTATGTTTATCATGTCGCAATAAAATTCACTGTGAAATTGCTAAACTTAATGTGAAAACCCTTCATGTGCTTCTCCCGAACTTGTTCCCTCCAGAGTGCGTTTGTGTACTTCAGCTCTGCTGTTCTCTGAACACATGAGGCCGTCTGTTAACACCCAGGTGGGAAGTGTGAGGATTTATAACGGATTTGTTCTAATAAATTGTTCTAATGATTTCTGGTGTTACATTTTAATGCTCCTGTGAGCGGCTCTCTACATATTTCCAGGTACTTCACAAAGATGTATTATTTGAGGGAGTACTACACTAAATCTCATTATCATTAAAGTTATTATTTCCTCTCTGCTCCACACGTCCGACAGCACCCTGAGCCAGCTGTAATTTCTTCTGGCTTTAATTTCATTTTGGCTTAAAGTTTTGTTCCAACATCCGCCATTTGAAAATTAACTCAAAAAAGCTGACACAATCTGATACCAAGCTGATACAATCTATCCTGATAAAATTATTCTTATTCATCCGACAATGAAGCATAATGATTGTTACCCACACCCCGACCTCTACATTTTGTACTTTGAGAGTGAAGCACTTAACATTATCATGCTGTAGCTCCTAAATACACGGCTCAAAAAAACTAAACTTCTGGGATGTTGATCTGGTCAGTTAAGCAGCAGAGGGGGTTACAGGCAGTTATTCTAGGAGAGCTGGACAGGGCCGTAGAAGGTCCTGAACCCAGCAGCAGGACCGGTATCTGAGCATGAGCACGGAGGAGATGCTTTTTTCATTTCCATCAAACCATGTGGCGTCCTTTCGTTCCTAACACATTACTCAGTCCATATCAGGGTAGATATCCAGCATGATTTTTTTTCCCGTTGAGATCTGTTTTCAATGTGTTCCTTTAATTTATTTTTAAGAGTGTATGTACAGAGGACAGCGGTCAGCTAAATATCACCACTACTGTCCTTCTTTAATGAGCGACGATAACTTCGCTTTTATCACCATCTCCTCTGACACACACACTTACATAAAAAGCTGTGAATCTGTCCACTGATGCTGCTCCCTCTTCTTCTATTCAGGCCTCACATCTGCAGTGGAATTCCTTTTGATACATACTGTGATAGAAAATGAACTTTTGTTATGCTTTTTACTCTATGTTCTGACATGCCAGACACAAAGTGTCTGGATGTGACACTTTCATCCTGGTTTTACTGTTTCATGGTTTTATGACTTTAGTACTTGATGACTTTATTACTCAGTTCCCAAGGCCTGCTTTTAGAATATGAGATCCCCATGTAGAACGTGGGCAGTACTTTCACTATAAAGGTAATTAGGTAACAGGAAAGCGAGAGTTACCATTCTCTGCATACCACTGCTGTAGTGTATAGACTGTGGTCCATTCTGCAGAATGCAAATAATGTTCCTTGAAGACATCGAGGTTTATATGTTTTAATTTCAGATTTCCATCCCAATACTGCATACATTGATTATTAAGTTTCATTCTTTCATAATACAGAGTATATTGTTAAAGTAAATGTATTTATAGCAGTAGCATGCCACACAACGTGAGCTATAGCAGCTGTACGGGCACTCGACTAACGGTAAGTTAGCAAGTTAACTTTACATTAACTAATGTTACTTGCGAAAATGTCATAACGTGAACAAACGTGACTAAATCAAATGTGAATAAAACTTTCAAACTTTTCAATTTTTCTCATTGATTTGATTGAGTTGTGTTTGATGAACACTGCAGAGAGCTGAAACATTCACGTTTAACGCAGAGTTTATTGATGCATCCATTCGTCCATCTAACATGATTTCTGTTTGAGTCACGTCCTGCTCTCTTTATACATTTATGGTCTCGTCAGATTTTCATCTGCAATGGTGGTTGTTAAACAAGAAACGAAAGACTTTTGTTATTCTTTTGACTGAGAGACCACTAGAGGCACAAATTCCATATTGTGCATTTAAGGCAAAAAGGTATGTGGAAAAAAAGTGGCACAAGACTGTTTTTACTGTCTCGTTCTATATATTCCTACTCCTATTTATTGCTACATAAAACTTTACAAGTTCAAAAAGCAATCATCAGTATCAGACTCCATATGTTCTCTCATCTCAGACACATCCACATATACTCTGCTTCATCTTTTTGCTGGGGATTTTGTCACCTATTTGCTTGAAGGAAGCTGATGACGTCCATGATTCTTGTGAGATTCCCTGGTGCCACTCAGTGCTTCATCATGTCATCTCTGTGGCAGCAGCTGCTAGTAATGTCTGCCTGCTCGGCTCACCTGTGCAGTGGATCTGCACATCTCAAACTCTTATCAACAAGGCTGAGCAGCTCTTTATTTTCAGGAAAAGCTTGAAAAACAGGGGACTTCTGCTCAGGCCACCAAGAGTTGTGAGGCTTTCCTTTCTTTTATGTCTCTTATTTTATTTCTGCCATCTTGCCATTACAAAACTAATTAAGCATCATTCTGGTAACCTAATCCAAAGCATCCCATCAGGAAGGTTGTTTGATTATTATTTTTTATTATGATTACTAATATTCTATTATTGAATATTGTTATATTTTTATGAAGATGGTTATGATTATATTATTAATTACTACTATGATGAGGATGATAATAATAATGATGATTATTATTACCATACAGGTAGATATTACTAAAATGATGATCATTCTGCTGCTGATGGTAATTATTATAGTCACTATTTGTATCATTTTGTAACTATATATTTATTATTATAATTATTACACAAGGTCAAAGGGATACATACACACAAATAAAGGAGCACAATAACAATACCACCAGCTGAAAACAACAAATTGGAAGTATAGAAAGAAAAATAAATAGATCATTAAATTTAAAGCAAAACATACTTCCCATTGTAACTTAGGTGTTGATTAAGGAGTGCAATATAAAACATAGGGTAGGTTAATATATATACACATACATATATGCACACATTAATACATATATACACATATTTCACTGATCTCCTCTCTCCTCCTCTTCCTCTCCATCTATATGCCTCTTATGCCATTAATGCTTGTTACTAACTTAACTGCTTCACGTTCACTCTCCTCTCTCTCTCTCTCCTCCTGCTGCTGTCTGCAAGTGTTTCTACCTCCGGAGCTGTGGAGTCTGGAGCTGTGGAGTCTGGATCTGTGGAGTCTGGATCTGTGGAGTCTGGAGCTGTGGAGTCTGGATCTGTAGAGTCTGGAGCTGTGGAGTCTGGATCCGTGGCTGCAGCCACTTGCTGCCTGCATATATTACTACTAGTAATTTAATTCCTCTTTCCTCCTGCTCTCACTCACTCGCACTCCGGTTCTGGTTCTTGCCACTGTCTCCTAGTGAATTGTTGGGTCTCTGTAATAAACAGTCGGTCAGGACCTGCTCTGTATGAACAAGTGCTATGAGATGATGTGGGGCTATATAAATAAAACTAGCAGCTGAAAGAGGCTAAAACACTGAGATGACTTCGTCGCTAGCAGAGATATTTTAACAGCAGACAGCTGATCCACTGTTAACACAATAAATATAATTATATAATGCTAATATCCTCCTGTACATGATGGAAACCACTTACTGACATCAGAGTGAGCAGAACGACTGTAACAGCAGCAGTAATTGCAGTAGTAGTAGCAGTACTAGTACCTTCTGTGTACACTGTCTGACGGTGTTCACCAGCTCATTGATCACCATGTCGACACACTTCTGACACGGTTCTTTGATCTGAGCGATCAGACGCTTCACAATGGTCTCAAACGCCATGTCAGGTGTGAACAGCCCCGTCCTGGAGAACACAGATGAGCTGGGTTACACTCCGGTACCTCAACACGAGGTGTCAGACCATTCAGCCAGCCAACACACAGTACTTTCATGTGTACCTGATAGTTTCAAGTTTCAAGTTTAATTGTCATATGCAGTTTAACACAGGGTCAGCTATGCAATGAAATGTGCCGGACGAGAGTTGGCCAACTCAGCAGTAATAAACACGATATGAAAACAAAACAAAGTATAAATATGCTAAATATGAGAGAGAGAAACAAAAACAAAATATAGGATGCTAAAATTTAAAGTACAAAATATAAAAACATTTTTTAAAAAATTTACAAAATGCACGTTAGAGGATAAGGGCAATAGTAGCCAATATTGATAAGTCAAGCAATGGAATGTTCATTATTTACATGTAGTGGTAGATGATTTTTGTATAAAGTGACAAGTGTGTTGCAGAAGTGAAAGGAGCATGTGACAGTTTAGCAGTCAGAGTTCAGTAGCCTGATGGTTTGTGGGAAAAAACTGTTTTTGAGTCTGGAGGTGCAGCCATGCTCTTGTACCTCCTACCAGATGGTAGCAGGGAGAACAGACTGCATGCTGGGTGGCTGTGATCCTCGATGATGCTGTGAGCTTTCCGCAGGCATCGCTGGTGGTAGATCTCCTGAATGGCAGGGCGTCTGAGCCGCTGACACCACTTGCTGTAGTGATTTGCAACTTTGGGCAGTGCAGTTCCCGTACCACACGATACACAGCCAGACAACAAGCTCTCGATGGTGCATCTGTAGAAGTTAGTCAGGATGTTGGCGTTCATACCAAACTTCCTCAGTCTCCTCAAGAAGTAGAGCTGCTGACGAGCCTTCTTCACCACAGTGTCTGCATGTAAGGACCAGGAGAGATCCTCAGTAATTTGGACCCCGAGGAACTTAAAGTTGTTGACCCTCTCCACCTCGGCGTCTCCGATGTGAATGGGTTTGTGGCTGTCTCTTCCCTGTTTCCTATAGTCCACAATTAGCTCTTTTGTTGGAGCTGTGTTTTGCTACACAATCATGGGTGAACAGGCCATACAGGAGAGGGCTGAGGACACAGCCCTGCGGGGCACCTGGGTTGAGAGTCAGATCCAGCTGCAGCTGGAGGTACCCAGCCCCAGATCACTGAGCTTGGAGATGAGTTTTGAGGGAATAATGGTGTTGAATGCTGAGCTGTAATCGATGAACAGCATCCTCACATATGTATTCCTTTTTTCCAGGTGGGAGAGGGCAGAGTGTGTATACAGCGACATCCTGTGTAGAACAGCTGTTTTTTTAGCCTACTTTGTTTCATGATTTAAGGACTGTTTAAATACATCTTCCAATGGATAACTAAGGTTTGGTTTTTCAAATATGGAGAAGAGAAGCAGAAAGGAGTCAGAATGTATTATTGCACCACAGAATTACACTCTGCACCGGTAACCATGACAGCAGCTGCCTGTTCACTTTTATCAGTCGCATCTTCTCTGTTGCTCCTCACCTTTCAATATTTAAACATGAAAATAAATGTTACAATACCAATAAATAGTAAATAATTTGCTTCTTTTTTAAACACCCTCAATTTGATTTTGCCGTCTTCGAGGGGTCCTAGTTGTTAATTAGAGGAACCCCCCAACACACACACACCGACATCCTGTGGTTCAGTCTCAATCTATGAGTGAGAGAGGTGAAGAGGTTAGATATCTGGTTTAGGGGAGCAGGGACAAGCAGGCCATATGAAGTACAAAGCACATGGTCATTATGTGAGTTATGACCACAGACCTGTCGTCTGACAAATGTGAGAGATAAGACACACATTCACATTCTGTGTATCCTGTCATGTTTTAGCAAAGATTTGCCTTTTGTACTTGAGCATGGAGTCATTGTATTTTCATTTTGAATTCTCAAACTAAAATATTAATGAGTCTGTGTATCTTGCAGCATGAGATGGCCTCTCGTGAAATGTTTGACCACCTGGTGGAACGTAATGATCTGAAGCCGATGATGGAGCAGTATGACCTGGTGCCCGCTGAGGACATGGACTTCATCAAGGAGATGATTGCAGGACATATGGAAACTAATACAGCTCAAGACCAAAATGTACTGTTCAGTCTTACCTGTGTGAACTGTGTGAAATTCGTCAGTATCATCATTGCTACAGCAGCCAATGTCTAATGCCACTATTGTGGTGTCATCTCCACAGTGGACAAATGAAGGCCGTAGAAAGAACAAGTCTTTCCTCTATGAAATCGTTGCCAACAAAATAACTGGCATTGATGTGGACAAGTTTGACTACTTTGCCAGGTGGGGCTTGTTGAACAGCTACTGTCGAGCAATTCACTTTTTGATGTTGAATGATTTTAATTATTCTTATGATATTTTTAAAAATAAGCAGCATTCTCCAGGGTCCTTTGATTAGTTTAAAAAAGCCCATTTTCTTCACATATTTCTTCACTCCATCTCTCCTCAGAGACTGCCACCACCTGGGCATCCAGAACAACTTTGACCATCGCCGCTTCCTAAAGTTTGCCAGGGTGTGTGAGGTG
>JAVQJF010009336.1:0-27671 GCA_036023855.1 Gadopsis marmoratus | reverse complement strand
AAAACTGCCTTTTAACAGGCAGAAACCTCAGGCAGAACCAGGCTCTTGGTGGGCGGTCATCTGCCTCGACCGGTTGGGTAGAGAGAGAAAAAAAGAAAATATAGGGGGGCGGGGGGGTAGGGTAAGAGGTAAGAGAAAAGCAGCTACAATCCTGACAAACTGCAAACCCAACAACAAAACTTTCTAACTAATACTTGAGAAGATATACATCCTCTCCCGTTTTCACTCTCACCTCTAAAAGCCACTCCTAGGAGTTGGTTGCCTTTTCAGCACTAATCGCAAACTCCAAGTCTAAAGTAGGTAAATAAGAGCTTGTTGTGTGAGTTTGTGTCCATTCTTGCGCATGTGCACTTGCTCACATCTTTTCCTGTCTAGAGCTGTAATTGTGTTTATTTCTGTGTGTGTGCATGATGACGTTAAAGTCAAATTCAGCCTTGACCACAGTATCACCATCAGCTGACAGATACTGGACTTAGGGAGATGGACACACACACACACACACACACACACACACACACACAAGCTCAACTCCACTGAAACAGAATGAGAGGTGACTTACACCTGCTCTATTTCAGCAAGGACTATTTCAAGCTGCCGCCGAGCGTACACTTTATGAGCGGTGATAGAAGGAAGCCAAGCAACCTCTGACCTTTGGCTATCTGGATGACCAATTAAAACACTCAGTTGTCACTGGTTGAAGAATGATCAGTAAGTTCCTGAACAGTGTACAGTCTGCACCGTAGACATGACACAATAACACTCGCACACGTTTGCATTTCTTGCAGCTCCTCATGTGTACAATTTGTTAACTGAGAAGATCAGTGACAGGCCCGACAACGGTGGAATGTAACCAAGTACATTTACTAAAGGACTCTACTTAAGTAGGATTTTGAGGTAGATTTTGATTGACTTACTTGTAAAAGAGTATTTGACATTGTGCTTGTTGCATCCCTCAGATAAGCAGAAGCTACACTGCCACTAAACAGGTCTTTGCAGGTGCTGGGTGAGAACTGCATGAGCTGATATAATAGACTGAAAATCATACAGAAAATGTATTGATGACCATGTAACTACTGCATCAGTAAATAATGATTTACACTTGAACATCTATATATGCATTTACCAGATCGCAATACTTTCCCTGTAATGGTTATCTAATACATAACCGAGACAACAAATTCCTCTTTTAAAGACGGTTAACGATACATATCAGGAGGAAAGTTGTTCCACTGAAAAACAAATACACTTGTGGTGCTTTGAAAGGCAAAGCAAAAGGCTCACCGCTATGGGCGTAGCATTGCTTCCTTTTTTGGGTGGCAGAGAAAGTAGCACTTTGGTCACAGAGTGACCACCGCTCCCTCAACAGGAAGGCTCTGTCCATGCCTGTGGCTGAACCCAAGAATGCCTTGCACTGAGCTTGGGTCCCACAGGGCCTTTGGCTTCTCTGCGGCCAGAATTTCACCACAAATTAATTTAATGCCTCTCCTCCCTTTCAAAACGAGATTTGCCAATTACAACTGGGACTGCATGAAAACTTTGTAAGGCTGATTTGGGTTGATTTATTTTTTTAACTTGCATGGGGCAAAACACTCAAATAAGCTTAATTACTAAGATTTACATACAATATTTCGCCTGGAATTATGATGCTTTAGTGTGTCAGCAACTTTGTGATGCATTTATATAACTAAAACATATTGTATAATGAAACAGCTTAACATTTCTACCTCTATACACAATTGCTACCCTGTGCCCTGTCTCAAAACCTTCCAGCACTGGTTTGAACTTCAACGTGACTTCAGTTTGACCCTGTCGCGTGGGAGTTTTAAAGACATACAAGTGTGAGAAAGCCTTTAAACTCCATTAGGACACAGGCATGACTCTTTCATCTGTGTCACACAGAAAGACAAAAACCATGTTGTTGCAGAGGTCAGCTTGGTTACATGCTGTTTGTGTGTGTGTGAAGTGAGAAAGAAAAAAAGACAAACTAAAACAAAATCACATCTTCCTCTCAACCACATTAAAGACATTTACACAGACGTTCACGAGGAACCAAAATTATTCCTACTGAGGTGTATTTGCTCAAAATTGACAAAAATGTTCACGTAATCTAGTGGTAACGGGTCACATGATGCAGTTACACGAACGTGATTTGCGGCTTGTTTCATCAATCTGATCATTTACGTACTTTAAATAAGTTGATGAATCACTAAGATATCTCAAACTGCATTCAAACTGCATCTAACACTGACATGAGTGTATACATGTTCTTATGTTTGGACTCAGGCTTGACTCAGTAAAGCACGCAGTACAGTAGTACTGTTGCATTTAATGCACAATGGAATCTTTACTTACCGTCTGTGGTGTCCTCACAAGCCTGATTGAAGTTTTCGTAGGAGTCCCAGCGGATCAGAGGATCCTGTGTGTTGTAGTCAACCGAGACACTTGGTCCATTTTCTAGGTGGTCCACACCTTGACCAGGAGTACAAAGAAACGCAGCAGAAAAGATGAATGTCTTTAAATCTTAAGAATGAAAAAAAACACATCACATTCAAATGAATGAAGATGATTCTATAATGTTTTCCTTTCAGCGAGGCCTAGTAATTTTCAGGAATTAATTCACAGTGAGCTAATTATTTTCCTTTTAATTGTATTACCTTTATTTGATTAAATAGAAAATTAGACAAATGAAGGTGCAAGGTATCACGTTGACCTACTGGCACCCACTATCACGCCCTTTTGTTGCATGCCACATTTCCTTTTTGCATCTGGACTACATACAGTGAATTAAAGGCTAATAGGCCCTAAAATATGCATGATGGTGAAATGCAATGTGTGGAAAATATGGATGGCAATACAATCGGACACATTGAGCCTTACCATGCATTTTCTCTGGTCCAAAAGAGAAAATAAACTCCACTTTTCCATATTCTGGAAACCTGTCATCTGCACACAGAAAAATAAAGACTCAATGTGTTTGCACACAGATTATGATGATAGTCATTGTGGACATTCTGAGGACTTCTTCCCAAATGTCTTACCTTTGAATGTCTCGTCAAGCTCGTCTTTCCCGAAGACAATTCCCAGATCGTGAACAGCGCAGGTGTGAAACTGCACCCGGAATATCACGTCTCGGCATGGGCTACGGTAGCGCTTGTGGTAGCACTTGAGCTGGAGGGTGAAAACCATCAGAAGAAATTCAAACAAAACTGTGTATAGTAGCAGCAGCGCCAACAGAAGTCAACAGGTCAGGTTAATAGCATTGGATTGCAGTTGAACAGATTCCTTTTTCGCTCCACAGGTACACTGAACATCTAATAAATAACCACTTCAGGATGTATCTTATTTATACAGTATGTGTCAGTTCTGATAAGAAAAAAAAGGTTTCAGCTAAAATAATGTGCTAAATTAAATGCCTTCTGTAGCTGAGTCGAATATGGCTTCAATGCTGATACACTCAGAATATCAAGTGAGCGCAATATGAAATGGTCTTTGTGAAACACGAGCCAGAGACATGTCAGCTTCATTCAGTTCAGTTCTTTCTCTACACTGGCTCAGTGCTAGAAAAGGCATTTTTTAGAGTTTATACATACATATATATCCCTCGTAATGTACAGCCTCTCCACAAGCATTACTGCCCAAACTGAACAGAAACAGCTTTAAGAGCAACACTAAAACACCACAGAGAAATCTTCCGTCTCCCTCCTGCTGTTTCCTGATGGGCAGCCTGGACCTGTTAGTTTTTTTTTTTTACAAGGACCTCACATTTACTGGTACTGGAGGAATATTTACTCTCAATTTTCAGCTCACAAAGTGCGGCTGTAAAGAACAAATAGACTGACAAACTGAAAGATATCCTACTGTGACAATGACAGTGCGCATTTCCAAGCTTTTAATTGTTTCTTAGACTGAATTATATGGGGTTTACCATAATACAAAAAAAATGACAAGTAGTTAAAACTAAATTTGAAGATGATTTTGAGGAAGGTGGGACTGACTCGCTCTCCACAAACTTATTTTCTACTTGTGGGAGCAAATAGGACCAAACCATATAAGGTTCCTAAATCTACACAAGCACAGAAAGGACTGAGGACGAGAGGAAGGCAAAGTAGAATATCCAGTGGCTTATTGCAGCTTTATGGCATGTGGAAAACCTCCCACATGCCATGTGGGAGGGGTCCGGTTCATTAGGAAAAAAATGCTGGTGAGCCAAGTTTGAGAACAGAAAATAGAAGGAGGAAAACATTCATTTTAAGCTTACATGTTGTGCATAAATCCCAAACACATTTTCATCTTCACACACAAAATTAGAACTAACCGAAGCCCTTTCCCCCTTCATGGGTAAATAATACATCTTCAAAGTTAAAAGAATAGTATGACATTTTGGTGCCATGGTCATGTCTGTAGGCTAATATTAAGCCACATCCAGCAGTTACCTTAGCTTAGCATAACACTGGAAACTGGCTGGGTAAACCGCTAGCCAAGGTAAAAAATAAAATCCACCTATCAGTACTTCCAAAGATCATTAATTAACACATCATATCTCATTTGTTTCATTTGTTCAAAAGCCTATTCCTTTAAAGTCTCTGATTTCTTGCTAACTTGAAACTGAACCTGGAATTTAAAAGACTAACACTGGCCAATGACAGGAGAAAACAGCCAAAACCTGAAGAACTCAAATCATGCTTGTAAAGATTTTCCTTTATGATTACCTTTTTTTCATGTATCCATTCAGTAATTAGTCAATTTCTGACAGCCATATTATCAAAATCTCATGTTCCACTGCACAAACACATACCAGTACAGTGTTAAATGCAGGAGCACACTCCATGCTGACTAATGTCTCTCCCATTTGGCCATAAGGCCACAGCTCACATTCCCTGTGTTATCTGAATAATAATAAGCATCAGCAGCCATGGCTCAGTCAGATGTTGCAAAATCCATTAGTCCGTCTTAAATAAAGGATGAGATATGAGCTCGGCCACGCAGCAAACAGTTAAGTGCTCCTTTGAAATTCCCTACGGTGAAATTATGAGCCCCGAGGACATCTAATGGATAACATTATGGCCTCAATGACATCGGAAGCAAAAACGTTGCTGATGTGTGCAGTTCTTCTCCTTAAACTAAATGCAAAATAAGCCAGTAGAACTCACTGCTACTTTATTGAGGGTCTTTCTTCCACAATTTAAAAGTGAATATGGAACAAGAAGGAACATTTGAAGAAGACTTAAAATCATCCATCTGACACACAACTTACTTTTAAAGGATTATTATATTATCATCTCAAAATAGGAGCCTAAACCCTGTTGGAAATAAAGTACCACTGCAATTTTCACATTATGGTTTCCAGCAAACATATTGTGTACTAATGAGGGTCTATAAACTGAGGTATAGGACCCAGTCCATCTGACTTCCCCTAGGTTTTTATGGCCCTATTTCTTCTGTGAATGGATACTATAAACTATTAAGCACATACATTCAGTACATACAACCAATGTCAGTTTGTTAAAATCAACAGGATTCCCTCTTTACCAATAAACAATAAAAATCAGTGCATTCCCTGTACATTCTGCAGCTGTTTTCATTGGCATTGTATGATAATCATCATTTAATATCAAGCGATTGTTCTTTCTTTCTGGCAGAGATAACACACTGGAAAAAGTAAGACAATAAATTGTCTCGGTTATTGGCTTCACGCTTAGGAGCTAATCCAGTGACATAAGAAAACAATGTTTCCTGTTTCTTGTTTACTAGTTTAAATTCACATAATGGGATAAAATCAGTTTAGACACTACAGATCACACTCATTTCCTGTATTTTTCATCAGGCACTGTGCTATGTCTGTGACAGTCTTACCAGGATGTCCCCTTTCAGAAGAAGACCAGGTTCAATGGTAATACAGATGCTGGTCTGGCTGTCACCCTGAACATTACTGCCAAAGAAAAAACCACAACATGTTAGATAACAAGCCCGCCTTCATCATTACTGCTATATAAAAGATCACAGTACAATCCGACATCACTCCATTGCATCCGTTTACATTTTCTTTTTGATGCTGCGTGTCTGGGTATAACATCGTCTATGAAGAATCCGTTATTTGCTTTAACAGTGGCCAATACAGAGCATAACCACAGTGCAGGGCTGGGCTAATTTTGGGTATTAGTGTCTACATGATTGTCTAACTGGGAGAGTAGGATCAAAGGGCTGAGAGCTCTAATAGAGATCATGTGAGAGAAAGTGGGGAGGAACGTGATTTGGGGCTTTAAGGGGATGACAGTCTGGAAATATATGTGCACTCATTGTTTTACAACATACACATTAACTAAGTGTGAATGTGTTCATAGTATTGATACTATTGCACGAATGGACATAAGTAGTAGAATTCACAGTTCAACACCAGCAGGCTTCGTTATTTAAAGTAGTCATTTTAAAACACTTCATAACAGCACTAAAGTTTAAATGAGGTGAAAAAGGCAAAAAAAGGAGAGAAAATACAGGCAGGACATAGGGATCAGGGAGTTTAAAGCTGCACTAATAAATATTTTTATAGTAGCAATGGATCAAATGACTATGTGTAATGTAAAATGGGTTGCTTGTACTAACAAATCCACAGAGAATTATCACCCAACTCTGCAGTTCCCCTCAACTCTATGGAGCATTTTAGCATCTTTCAGCTCACTGTTTTGGCTTTCTGGCCCACAAAATCTCCTCTCATTAACCTAATTTCTAGCTGCAGCAGGCAGCTGTTTTCAGCAAAATAAAAGCTCTGATTATGGCTATGGATTATGAAGGCTACCTGTCCAGCACCAAAAGGCAGACAGAGAGAGTCAGCGACATGCTGGTTTAGCAGCTGTATAGCCAGTTAGTTCTCAGGAGTTGGTGGAGACCAAAACCGAGCTAAAAGGAGAGTGAATATTGGACTTCACGAGGGAAATAGAAACACGACTCAAAATGAATGCTAATGTTGCTGTGTCTGTTGGATGTATAAATTATCATTTGTTTGCAAACACATCAGCCATTACAACTTTAAAAATAATATGTAAAATTTAAAGTTAATATGTAAATTCTTTGTTTACAGCTTGCTGCGCTGCCCACAAGTGGTCAGAAAATGAATGAATGCAGCTTTAAGCACCAGTCCATGATTGCATTCATGCTGAAGACTTTTATAGTTGTTTGTGAACAACAATTTTTGTTTAAAACTAAATATTACAGTTATTTGGTGCCTTTAATCTTTTACTCAATTTACAAAGTACCAACCAAGTCGGCCATATTGTGTTCTTTCCATTGTTAAGCCTCATCTTCTGTGCTAATCCTGTCTCAACCAAGCTACAATGGGTGACACAATTTAAATCTAATCATTTGTTTATTTTGTAAGTTATACATTTTTCAAATATAAGTGTAGTGTACTCTTTGCACTCATAGGTGTGGAAACTGCATGATCTGACTTTTGAACACATGTTTTCTTTTTTGATAGGAACAAGCTGATTTTTAAAGTTCACCCACATTAAACTGTAATAATGTCAAATGTTTGTAAATGTAGCCTGTATGGCTGCCTCACTCATCTGAGATCAGTGCAGCCCACCTATCCTCTCCTCTAACCTCCCCTCTTCCAAAACAAAAACAGAAAGCCATGGCATCCATTATTTCTTGTCTGGCCCTGGGAACCAGCAGGGTCCTCTGGCAGAAAACCCTGCAGGCGTCCACACAGATGCCTGTCTGCCTATTTCATTGGCTCTCCTGTCACAAATAACAGTAAAAGGGATCTAAAGTAGAGAAACAAGAGCTTGCCGCTGGGGAGGCTAGCTAAATACAATAATGCGAGGCAAGCACTGAGAGTAAACTGGCAAGAGGGATGATGTATGTGTATATTGGGGGGCAGGGGAGTTAAGGGAGAGGCTATAAAGAAAAATCAGGGTTTTTATTATTGAGCCATTACGAGCTTGCTATCCCTGGAATCTTGTAAAAGCATTTGAGTGTGAGTATGTTTTAAGACTTACTAGATCCCAGATGTGTACACTGGCTGCATGGCCTGGTAGATCTTGAGAAAAGGACGACAACCTGGAACAAGTTGTTTAATAAGTCAGTATAAAAATAAATAGTGTTTGAAAATGCTTATGTGTGAGTGCATATCTATAACACTCACCTCCTTTAGACTCGAAGTTGGGGATACCGTGCATGATGACATGGTGGAGGAATAGGGGTTTGTTATTGATCTTGATGTGTCCAGAGAGCAAGCCGCTGAAGTACTCCACATACCTGAGCACGGCAGAAATAGACAAGATATGAGCATGCTACTAGGTACTCTTGTGTCACTGTATATCATGTCAAATTAATGCTAATGTTGCCCTTTTTTGTGCAAATAAGCAACTGTTAGACATGTGTTGTGTTTTCAGCTTGTGCTGCTGCCCCCAGGTGGTCATTAAAATCAATCAGTGCAGCTTTAAATGGTGTCAGTTCATGGAAAGACAAAGATTTCTTTGTGAGACAGTTCACTTTGGGGTCAAACACAACATAAACACCAAGTGAGGGCCGACTGACCTTTTCTGAGATGGCTGGCCTACAGGAAGCACTTTGTCTTCATAGAAGCGCTTCATGGCAAACCTGTCCAGAGCCTGATCAGCACTGCATTCCGATGAAAAACTTTGGTCAGTACATATGTGGTTAATTTATTTTTAAGGCACAAAGAAAAGGAAAAAACAATCGCAGTAGGCTTGGCCATGCCGTGTTCTGAAAAGTCTACACACCATGAATGCACCCGAACATTTCACGCAAAACCCTCCTACAGCATTCTTAATGTCAGACATCCCACCTCACGCAGGTATCAACACAAAAGTAGGCATAGGCAAAAGACAAGATGCGCCTGGCACAATTAACACAATCAGGAAAAATGAATTGTAAAATCATTTCTTACTAGATCATCAGGGATAGATGATGCTTATAATACATTCTAAATCTCAGTATGGACATTCATAATGTTTCCTATCATGTCATGCAATGTGAGCCAAGTGTATACATTACATATCTAAAGATTTTGCAGTCAAAAGTGGCCTCAGCATTTATGTCTGACAGATAATTATGCATAACCTCCATTACATAGCGCACAGCAAAACAACTTATATTTTACGTGAAATCTATTTCCCCATATAGCAAGTGTCACAGTGTGTTAATGTTCTGGAATTTTGCTGCTTCTTAAATTTTCAAAGTTTCACTTCAAGCCAGCTATAATTAACTTGTGGGATAATGCGATTATAGAGAAATCTAATACTATCCCAGGGAAGAGAGCTGTTAAAGGTTCTCCTGGCCAATCAGTGTTCCTCAGAAACAACAGGGAGTCATGCGCTCAACTGATCCTCTCTGGTTTTTGTAGCAGAATGTCATTCTATTTTGGCATATCCAAAACACAAATCCAATAAAATAAAGAAAAGTCTCATGATCCAGTGACGTTTTATTCTAACTCATTGCTTTCTGCTCATAATTAATCAGAAACGTTTGTTATTGTCCAGTCTCATGTTCCACCCCTCCTTCTTCTGTTCTTCAGATGTGGGCTTCAGTCTTGTGATGAACATTGCTGGTTTATCTAGTATTTCCTCTAGTGTCTCCCCCTTCCCTCTGATTTTGTCCACCTCTATTTTTCCAGAAGATTCCAGATTCATCTTGCTCCCTCTCTCTACTTTTCCTTTACTCTCTCTCAGAGTGTGCTGCACCGTAACCCTCTGCAGGTATGGTTCGGATGATAGACCTACCTGGCAGATATGTTGCTGTAATGCATGTAGGCTGCCACCACAACTCCAGTTCTGCCCCGGTTTCCCTGAAAAGACAATCAATCAATAAATCAATAAATAAATCAAGACACAACTACAGACTGATTTTATCTTTCAGGTCATTATTCTTGGTGTCCCAAGAACAATTTCTCCACATCTTTATAATGTTGAACTTTCTTTAAATAAGATTACTGGGGTAGTTTCATTCAGGTGTTTTAAATGCAAAATTCAAGATCCAAATGTGCCAAGGTTAGACTCACCACCGAATATCAAAACACAAAATTAGAACCTGCAGTATCAATTTTTGAAACCCTGCCTTGATGCTTTAAATTAACTAAATAAAGGTTACTTAGGTTTAATGCTGTTGAACAGTCTGATGCAGTTAAAGAGGTACTCCACAACTTTAGCATTGCACTGCCATAAAGTCAGGGGACTCATAAGGGACTTGAGATTATATAATATGTCAAAATCAATGTAGCATCTTACATTTTCTATAATGCAACTTGATAGCATATTTTTGGCAAGCCCCTGTTACCTACTAAATGCCCACATCTTCCAAACTTCATTCTCAGGCTTTCTGTTATATGTGTAAAGTCTCCAACCCCAAGCTTGACATGACATCATCAGGGTTATTTTTTCAGCGTTCAGGCCTCCTTAAGAACCACACAAGACATTTTAACACTGTTTTTACAGGCTAAAACTTACACCACAAGACAGATGGCATACACCTTTAAAGATCTGCTTACAGTAGTGACTTCAATTTAGATAATAAAAAATTTAATTTTTTATATAGTAACAAAAATACTGGCTGGGCATGCACGTTGCTATGGCAACAAACCAGGCTTGCATTCATTTTATACATCTATCCATCTTTGAAACAAGGATAAGTGCGCTCCACACAGTAAATATCATGGCCACTTAAACAGCGTGGAGCCCAATGGAAATGATTTGTTGATATGTGGAAACCCAACACGGCCTGCTTCCTTAGTGACCACCACAACCTCCAAGCCCACACGCTCATCACCAGCGTTACTCAACTCGCAGTAAAATAACACCAGTTGTTATAGCAGCCGACTTGTTTGTGACCACGTCATGGGAACTTCTTGGACTGAGGCACAGAGCTTTGGGATCCCATGGTTAATTCTTATGTTGCAAAACACAATGAGAAACACAGTGGGGTTAACGTGAAAATGATTAGGTATTACATTTGGGACCTCAACCTAGTAGTTGTATTTGGACGTACTTTTTATGGTTTCTTTGTGCATACTTAGGAGCCAGATGAATGAGGAAAATATTGGTCAATCCAGTTTTTATGGTATTGTTAAGCGTAAAAGGGTAAATAAACCTAAGTGACCATGATGAGTGGCGTGCCTTACCCCCCTAATTTGTGTTTTCCTAACCCTCTTCCAGCACAACCCTAACCCAAACAAGCACACAAAGAGACACACTCTCTCACACACACAAACATTCCACCCTGAGTGTCAGTGTTTCACTCAGGGAGAATGTCACTGCAGGCAAATGCACAAGAAACAGCTGCAGCCTCAGAGGAAGTGGGTGTCCTGAGAAGAGCCTGAGCACCCTCTACTGTCTACAGATACTGGTCCCATTCTCACAGCAGCCTCACCTTGTTGTGTATGACCACCACGTTATGGCTGTCGGCACTCAGCCAGGTGTCCATGGCCTTGCAAATGCTGCAGATTTTGTCCAGGGCTGGAGCATGGTGGTCAGGCCAGCCAAAGTCCAACACCTGAGGGACGAGAGACATTTTCAGTCATACTGATTTGGTCAGAGGAAAGGAGAGGAGAGGTCAAGTTGTCAAGTTTACCTTTGGATTAAGTTGACTGATGTCATAACGCTTCTCACTGAGGTTGAAGAGCTAAGGAACAAGTCAAAATGAACACCATTATTATGATGTTTTGGCATTGGATTGTATATTGACAAAGAAGAGTAAATGTTATTATATATATGATTTAATTAAGACTGTTGACTTTTATCCTTTGCTGACTTGCCCCCCCACCCCACCATCTTAGTTACTGTTGATATGCCCTTAACTGTAGTATATTCACCACTCAAAAAGGTCCATTTTGAAACAAGGTGTCATTGACTTCAAGCAGTTGTAGACAAAAGTGGTAGAAATGAGAACTGTAACAAATAGCAAACTAATATTACATTTTGTGAATTGGTTGAAAACGCTGTCTCTGACTTACATGTTTCCAGCTAAATGAGAACCCCTCAAAAGGTTCTTAAGTGTACATTTGATGGCTACATACATGCTAATTCTAAAGCATGCACATTGTTACATCGTACTAGCTTTGTTGTAACTAGATGATGATCCATGTACAATACATGGAAATAACGAAGCATTGATGACCTTGCCTTTCAGGGACGAGCCAGTTAGCCCTAGCAAAATACTACAATATAAGTTCCTTTGACAAACAACACAATGATTAGCTTTCAAATCTGTGAGAAAAGAAGGAAGAGGAGGAACTGACGAGTTCCTGCTGCTTACTAACGGTGTGCCACAGGGATCCATCTTGGATAATGCCCTATTCACTATATAAATGACATTGGTTTACACACATAAACAGTAGTTGTTAAGTCACAATGAACCCCCTAAAACTGCAGGAAAGCTTCCTACCCATAAGGTTTGTTAAGAAACAAAATAGTTAACGGTATTAAATAATCGCAGCAATGGCTGGAATAAAATAACACATAGGGTTAGGCTGTTTTGGTCTCTGTATGTGAATGTGTGTGTAGATATGTAGTTAGGACTGAGAGAGATCAGCTGATGATCGGCTGATCTGTGCATCTCTAATGACTTCATGTTCCTGCCTGAAGTTATGCTATTTGCTTCATTTAGCCGGAGAGTTAATTGCTGTATTCCTGCCAGAATCACCCAGGTGAACACAGGAAACCATACCACGTAGTTGTGGCCGTGTTTGGAGCGCAGCATGGAGGCGACCTCCTGCAGGTTGGCAGCGTAGCCCTGCTCCTCAACACTGCTGGGGAAGGAGACGGAGATGATTCTCTCTGTGATGTAGATCAGGTCCAGCTCGTAGCTCTCCTCCAGGGCCTGTAGCAGACTCACACTCCTGTCAGAGAAACAGAGGCGCGTTTACAGCTTCGGTTATTACGATGATTCAAACTTCTCTGAGCAATCTTTTCACATCAATGGCCCTGCTGCGCACAAGCAAAACTGAGGTGGACTGCTGGTCTACAAAAGATAGCTAGGAATTTAATACCCAGAATTAATGCAGCACATGTGATTTATACACAGGTGTATATCAGGTCAGCTAGTACGTGATCACTTTAACCATAGTATACCCAGGACAAGTGTGTCAAAAGGCCTAAATTTTGCATGTTCATGCTGTCTGTTTTTATTTCATTTAGATGTTTCTATCATCACGCCCTCTACAGGGAGAAGATCATCTACCCTGACCACATTTTACACCTTAATAAAGGTAAAAAAAAGGGCCAATTCACTAGGACTCAGGTAACACCTTCCTTAGTGTTTTAAAAGTGTACAGGAAGTGAATTTTAAATCCAGTACTTTTATTTTTCAAAAAATCTTCTGGTGGAAATGTTTGAATACAGTTGACGTCATCGTCGCATGATTCAGTGCAGTTATTTGACACGGACACGCTCATTTCTCTCACTGAGACGTTTCACAAAACAGATTTTGTGGTCTGTACTTTAACCCCAAATATCATTCTGTATCCAAAAGAGTCACTAATTTGGAGCCAAAGTATAAAATATATGGCTGTAAATCATGAAATGTCCTTAACGCATTTAGTCCCAGAGTGGTTCATGTTTGCCTCCTGTAAGCTCTACCTTCAGTATTACACACATGTTGTGTTTTTAGACTTTGGCTGTCTGCGAGGACAAATTAATTAAGTAGATAAACAAACCGGATTCTGAAAATATTGAAGCATAGCAAGGATTACAGTGTGTGTGTGCACCTCACAGACAAAACTAATTGTGATGGTCATTGGTGGGGAGAAGTGTTCATGTAGAAGTTAGCTGAGATTTGACCAGTTCTTGTTTGTCTGGAGGGGGATGGATGGAAAGAAGACAGTAGAATGAAACTGTAAAGAGACAGTGCTCCTTAAAGGTCACTTACTATTCATTCACCCCATGCCAAAGTTCCTTTATTGATCTGAAATTTAGTCTCAGGCTTTTTTACTCAAAATAGAAAATGACAATAAACATTTATGTCCCCAAACAGCTAGTGCAGCATAATCTAATGCTGTGTTGCCAAATTATTTCATTAAGAGGGCAAAAGTCCAATACTTATCTCATTATCTTTTTGATTTGCCTCAACAACGCTGCTTTGGAGACATGTTTTCCATTTTTTGGAGATATAAAAAAGGTAACAGTTAAAAGGATTTTGGGAAATGCATTTTTTCCCTTTCCTGTTACAAGTTACATGAAAAAAATCAGTGCCACAGTCACATCGGCCCTCTAAATATACTACGACCACCTAAGCTACGGCCTGTTAGGTTAGCATAAAGACTGGAAGCAGGGGAAACAACTATCCTGGCTCCTACAAATAGTCCTGCACATGTGAATAGGCATATTTCCCGAAACACTGAGCTATTGGTTTAATTTCAACAGCTTTCTCTAACTTTAAAAAAGATTTTTAATTTTAGGGTGAACTAGTCCTTTAAGGGGCCAAGCTGATCTAGTTTTTTTTTTTTTTTAGAACAAAATGTCTACAGAGAACCTGAACTGTGAGATGAAGAGGTTAAAGGAGAGGTGTCTGGACCCTTAGCGCTCAGACTGCAGCATATTTCTCACATGAGTCAACTGTGAGTAAGCCCTGAGGAAATTGCTCATAAGCCCGGGAGAGAAGAACTCTCCAAGTTTAATATACATATAGTGTAACCTGCTCTGTGCTGTACATCTGGACCAACTCAAAACTTGCTTACTGGAAATTATAGCGATAGAGGAGAAGAGGATGTGTCACACATGTTCTCTCTCATGTGTCGCGACAAACATCTTACGTTGATAATATTCTGAAGATTGCGTCGTAATTTGCCAACACTTTGTTTGATTTTCCTCATTCTCTCTCTTTTCTCCATCTTTCTTAGCATTACCTTTTCTCATCTTTCTGTCTACCTAGCTCTTTCCAGTTCCCTCTGTCCCTGCATATGTATGTCTTTCACCTCTGGATGCAGTCAGGGCCCATATAGACCTGCTGCTTGGTCCTGTTCCAGATCTACCAGCAAGCGCTGACCGGCCGAGTGCCAGCCTGCTTCTCAACAGCCGAAGAGATGAAGCGATTGCTCGTTCTCTGCGTATCGCATTTGACGAATGATGCATTATCTCCACACGCTCAATTTCAGCGCTGCAGTGATCTCATTTGTGCATTTGTGCATTTGGACCAACACCAACTGTGAAGTAGGAATATGTTATTAGGAAGCCTTAGACTTTAGGCTGCAAAATATCTTGCCAGATATTGCTTCGTAATAAAAGAACAACCAAAACTTCTGTCTCTTCTAGTTAAAATGCTGAGAGCCCTCCTTGATCCCAGCTTATGATCAGACATCATACTTCCTGATGGTGGATACCTACAGTTTCTCACAATATCAAGGTCAATGATTAGTCTAGATTAATCTCAGTAATTGGATTGAATTTGTCAGTACAGTTTAGCAAGCAAACATATGACTAAATACTTGTTGCTCCTACACAAAAAACAACTCCGTATTTATACTTAAAGCTGCACTAACCATTGTTTTGTTTTTTTATATTAACAATGGATAAGAAAGTGAAAGGGACTGCATTTAATGACAAGACTGTAGAGAATTATCACCCTAGTCTAAGAACACTCAGAACCTTTTACACGGTTTTAGCTCACTGTTTTGTTTTTCGGGCCAATAAACTGCACTCTCATTAAACTTGTTTCCAACAGCAGCAGAGCAAAAAAGCTCAGAAACAGCTCTGATAAGCAGCCTGTATGCTTCCTGCCCAGCACCAAGTGGGACACAAAGTTAGAGACTAGCTGATTCTACCTTAAGAGTCAGCGGAGTGCCTGGAGACCAAAATACAGTTAAAAGCAGAGTGAATATTGGACTTAACATTTGACAGGGTAGAAAAGAAAAGAGGCCTTTTTTGTACTAAAGATATTTGCCATAAAAACTTCATGAGGTGATAAAATGTCAGTGTCGTGTTTACAGCGTGTTCTGCTGGCCCCATGTGCCCAGCAAATTCTAAAAATGCAGCTTTAACACTCCATAGATGTATGACATCTCCTGTAACCATGTAAATATTTTTTAATAAAGCGCTGTCTGAGATTTAGTAGTTTTTCCATTAATATGTGAAACACAGTTTAAACTTCAGGTTCATTTTGCACATTTGCTTCACTGAGACATGGCTGTGCCTTAATTTAACCTTTCAGCAGCGACAGTGTATTAAAAATGACTTTTGACTCCCTGATGAAGGCTTGATGCCGGAACGCGTCTGCGTTCTATCCCTATCCAAAGAGCACCTCAAATGCGCTCATACTCAAATGGTGTATATTTGTTCAAAGATGTATTTTGGAAGTGAGATGTAGAAATCAGGCATGTAGAAACCTGTAAGTAGTATTTCGGCTCTTCCACATTACAAGCAAAGTCTAGTTGCTCTTGCAATGTTGCTAAATTTACACTTACACTACATTTCAAAATGTAAGAATTGATGCAATAATATTTGCAGTATGATTTGCCAGCAGTTGTTTACAGTATGTTTTGTTTGGACATGAATTACATTGTCAACCATGGTGTGTTCATGTACAACAAAGTAGGTAACAAAAAAAACGGAGAAAAAAACTGAACCCTCGATGAAGGTAAAAGCCATCTGTCTTTATAAGAATGTAAATAAGACTGTCTGGACCCGCTAGTTGATTGGATACCTCAAATCCGCCAGTGATAAGAGACACCTGTCACATGACTGTGCGGTTTCATCTTGACTTTATATGGATGGAAAATTACTGTAATCTTCAGAGTAAATGAACACACACTCTCTGCTGTTAATAGTGATGAGGTAACAGAGACGTTGAACATGTCTTCAAACTGTCACTCAAGCTTAACACAGCACTTCAGCATGAGCTGTTGGGGTGTTAAGTTTTACACATTAATTACACAACTGACAACATCTGTGACTCCCTAAGGAGTGAGGTGAGAGGGGTTGACACCAAATATCTTTTTGTCCAACAAAACAGTGTGAGGTCCAGTTCAATGGCAGGGCATGTTCTCTAATTCCCCTGGTAAAATCAGCAAATATCATATCATATTACACCCAAACGTTTCCTTTCAAAAGCTTTATAACTCGAGCTGAATGTGACAGAGGATGGAAAAGGTTGTGCTTAATATTTATTGCATCTCTTTCATCATTTTTCTGTTCTTTTAGAGAAAGCAGTGGAGATGAGTTCCTAAAATAATTCAACAAACACCATCCGGCGTTCAACCTGAAACGAGAAGACAATACATGGTAAGAGAAGAGTTTCTACCTTGATGGTCTGCGCCGTGACTCCATGCTCTTTGAAGATTTTGTTGAGCCCTGCAAAACACAAAGAAACACACTGGAGCTTTCTCACTGGCCTTTGCATGTAAATGTTACACTAACTAAGAGTGCTTTCAAAAGTATCATGCACTGAAAAGATGTCCAACAGCAGAGCTTGTATGAAACCACAATTATTTTGTTCGCCACCGTTTCTAACGGTTCTTTACTGATTTTATGTTACATCAAGGCATATTTCCCACTGTAATGTAAGGCTGTCCAAGAACCAAGCTGTACCACAAGTTCAATCTTGTTAATGTCGTTGAATCCAAATAGTTCAAGATTGACAGATTGCCAAACGAGGTAGCTAACTATCTTGAGTGCTGACATGTTCCATGTCAGCGAGCGAGATACCGTATATTCAACAAGGCAGTACTAAATATGGCTGAAATGAGCCTGAACAAGGTTTAACGCTGTGATGTAATATGCACCTTGTGATGGGCTCTTTTTTTCATGGTGCTGCTGTGCAGTACCCTGTGAGCATGGTGTCACATGGCACCCTCACAAAGCAGAGCAGAGCAGAGCACAGAGGCCCTTGCGGAGGAAGTGTGGCTGAAGGTGATTGACTGTGTTTGACTCTACTATGCCTCGCCTCCCCCTCAAACCAGCTCAAGGAGGGGGTCAAAGGCCATGTGGACTGGTTCACTCCCCTGTGGTGTTTGGGTCACATGTACACAGGAGGGGGGCTGTTATCCATCATCATCCATTAGATCAGACTGGCTTGGCTGAACCGCTGGTGTCAAGAGCACCACTCGCCCCCCTGGATGAGTTTCAGCCTGCTCGGCTCCCCCAACGCCTGACGTCTGTCAGTGTACAAGTGGAGACAACATCCACTATATATGGTGCGTAGTTAATCATGTGAGTGGGCCTGTGTGTATATTGCAGCCCAAAATGACTAAATGTGCAGCAGCTTTTCTAAACAAAATGTGCATTAAATATTTGCAGAAAATGAGCAGCAACAATGGAATAATGCTGAAAATGTAAATAAACTGTTTTAATTAAACCATCCAGTACACGCATTTAAATCTGCATCATGTTTAAGTATGCTTAAATATTTGTTGTTTACAGCTGCTTTATGCTATATATATATACACACACACACAAAGGCTACTCCTTCAGCTCATTAAATACCTGCAGCCATCTAAAGGCAGCTCCGCTGTAGCTCTGCCTAGTTACAAGGAAGTTTGCTGAGTTTGATGATTGACCTTTACTTGACCTTGTCTTGCTTTAAAATTCAATTCCAGTAAAAAAAAAAAAAATGCTTAAGCATTCCTGCAGTGTGACCATTTCTTGCAGAAGAAATTGCATTTATTTAAAAAATGCAAGATCAATATTGCACTTATTGGTTGAATTTGTGTTCATTTGCTAATTCTTGGAGGGACCAAATGAATGCACATACTATATATACTACATATACTTGCATAAACGCAGACAGTAACAAATCAGATGGCACAGTGTTTGCCAGTGTTCTATCCTTTCCCAGCAAATCCAGTTCATTCTAACAGATTCTATGTACCATTCCTTTGTTATCTTACATCCCAAGTATTCGCATGAGTAAGTGGCCCGACTGAGGCGACACAAAGCAAATCCCCCATTTGCTGCCTGCGCTTCGGCCAAAACGTTTCAATGTGCTGGCAGAGGACAGAGATGAATGAGCAAGAAACGGCCTAAAAGACAGGGTTCAGAGGCAGACGCAGAGCATGAAGAGGGTTGAGAGTGCTCGTGTTGAGTGCAGCTGTAGGACTTATTGTGCATGAAAATGGACCACTGTGAGGTGATCAAAACGTCCTCAGATTTTTGAATGGCAGGACAAACATGTCCGAGAAACAGCAATATATGGACGCCAGCACGCATTATGTGGTGCCACCAGTTCAACCAGCATGCAAACAAACCTAATTAGAGGCTGGGAGAGAGTTTTGCGGGGATGGTGTTTATACTGTGTTGCGAAGATGGCAGTTAATTCATAGTTTTTGCTTCAAATTAGTCTGAATTGGTGCGCAGAGCACTTTATGAGCCACAATACTTCAGTCAAAGTGCAACCATCTGGGCGTTGCAATGAAGCTACGGTCAGTTACAAGACAATAACTTTCTCTGTGGCCACATTGATGTTTTGGACATTGAAAAACGGGCATGATATTATGAATGGAGTGCACTGTACAGCAAAACATTTCACTGTGTTAAGTGTTGCTCCCCTTCTAATCAGAGCTGCACAATTTTAAGTATCTTAAGCATGAAATAATCAAGCACCAACAGAAATTAGGAATTCCTATATTTGTGTTTCCCAGTGCAGCAGCTCTGAACCAGACCGACACTGTAGACATTAGCTCCCAATGACACAATCCGCACCCTAAGACTTCTCTCCTTTGAGAACTTGCATTTGGGGCTGGGGGGGAGGGGGTTACTTGAGCCTGTTTCCAGATGAAAACCATCTGTGGAGGTTGACTTTACAAGCAGGCCATTCAAATTAACCATCTGAGAAAGAGCAAGGGAGCGAAAGAGGAAGGGAGGAAGGGTAACGAGACGTTGGGGGCTGGTAAAAGTCTGCGAAGGAGATGAGAGAAACTATTCCATAACAAAGACAAAAATCAACAAACAATGAAGAAGTGGACGAGAAAAGTACAAGCTACAGGACCGGTTCAGCCATCTGTCTACTCGCCCCTCCATCGCGTCCTACCTTCGTGAAAAGGTAGCCCGTACTCCATCGCCATGCCCCCCTCAGAGAGGCGAGCCGCCTTCTCAAAGACCCTCCTCGGTTCATCTCTGGAGAGCTCACTCTGCCCCTCACTGCTTTCTGTCCAGCAGTGAAGTTTCCTCTAAGAAACCTCTCCCTCCTCTCTGACAGCGGAGGAGGAGAAGAAGAAGAAGAAGAAAAAAACAAACAAAACAAGGGCTCTATTTTGGTCGGTTTTCTGCAGTGGGCTGCAGCATGCTCCAGCTCAGACCAGACTGATCAGACCTTCTGCCCGCTCTGAGTTCTCCCTCTCTTTCTTTCCCTCTCTGTCTGTGTTTTGGCCACCCTCCCCCTCCCCACTCAGCCTCCCATCACGTTGTCTCACCCCCACATATTCAACTTTTTCCTCCCGCTCTCTCATCCGGGCACGGGTCTAAAATGCAACTGCTAAGCTTTTCCGTCTCTTTTAGGCAAACATGATACATGTTTGTACTCACAAACACCCTCACACATAATCAGCTGACTGTAGCTCTCAAACAACCAGAGTGTCATGTCCACTCTAATGTAATTTTGCAACACGTGCTTGTGTGTGTGTATTCATCTGTGAACTCTTATAATATTTTGCACAGGTGATTTCACAAACAACCAAACACTTGAGTGCTGATTTTGCTGAGCACAGAATGTTAGTAATAATGAAATATTACTAAGTATTATAGGTATTCAGAACTTCCCTCTATTTCCTGTAATTTTGGTATGGAAGTTCATTCTCAGAATTTGTCCTTTTTAATTTGCCATATGTTGCTCCTTCACAAAACAGCCTTCTTTATTTATATAGTGCAGTGTCTACATTTTAATGTCTACATGAAGAAGTTAAAAAAATAGAAGTCAACAAAGCAAAGAAGGAGAAGAGCACCAAACCGACCGAGGTAGAAACTGATCCAGTGAAGCAAGAGAGAATCTCATGCAGTCATAAGACAAATCTTTTCGATGGTCTGAGGCCATAAGGAGCAGACAAACACCTCACACAAGTCACAGTGTAACCGCAAAGCAAATGCCCATGACCAGACAGCAGCAGCTGCACTCACACGCAGACATACACTCCTAAAACATGCATACTGTATAACTCATTTAAACACACACTTAACATCCCTGTGTGTTTCAGGCTCTGCCCCTCAGTTAAGGTGCAGACCTAATTATGAGCTGAGAGGAAAGACTCATGAGCTGTGCTGAAGACTGATATGAAGCTCCTGCGTGGCTTTGTAACAGAGGCAGAGAAGGTTGTGCTTGTGTGTACTGCACTGTAGGAGGAAACTGAAGGATACCACAGCAAATGCCAATAAAGCAGACACACATACACACACACTGGTGCATTTGTGTTTATTTTGGTTCTTGCGGAGAAAGTGGGCACTCGGCTTTGGGTGGTAACTCTAATTCGGTTACTCGATCCTTCCTTTCCCAGACAAAACACAACTCACAGGAAGTTGTGTCATACACGGGCAGTGCCGCGTGAGTCCAAGGCCAACATGGATGATCATCTAATCATTGTGTGTTTTGATTGAACATGCACAAATGAAGGCGAGAGTCATTCATCTAAAGCGATGATAATTATTTTCTTGAAGTTACATCAATCTTTCTAAAACAACCATATGTAGGCTTAAGGGTGAAATCATAGAATTTGTCAAGTGTTTCTTATTACCAATCACTACCTATGATGTCTGTGCTGAAATCCTATACATCCATGGTAAAACCCCAACACGGTAATGATGTATAGAGAGACCACAATGTACAAAGGATGTGTCCTTGTCATTATTACTGCACTTATTTTCCCATATGTACAGCAGTAAATCACACCGAATGTGACGCATCCCAGTAGTAAGGCATATTTTGTTTGCTGCCACTAACAACACTTGTGACTTTAGTGCTGAAATCAAAGATAAGCTACTGAACCTATATTGTTCGGTGAAGCATTGCTAGGAATTCTGTTCATATTGGACGGTTGCGCACCTCACGATTTACGTCCAGCGCCCACATTCAGCCCCAACGCAGGAAATGGTGTGCCCTATATCCAGCGAAAGGTAAAGGTGTGTAGGTAGTGGACTATTTATTAACTACTTATTTGCATGAACTTTCCCTAACCCGAACCATACCGTAGTTGCCATGAATAGATACTGTAGCGAGACGTTTTAAGATGATGGGATTGTATGTAACCAACCAATACTGTCCAATATTGACATTCTTGTCTGGCGTCAGGATTTGTATAAAATTGTGGTGCAAAATGTCTGACACTGGCTTAAGAGATTCCAAAATCTGCTTAGCCTGTTAATGAACTTGTGAATTGCACTCTCCTTTAACATTCCTGAGTGTGTATGAAACTTTGCTTTACATAACGTTGATGCGCTGAGAAATTTTCCTGCTCCCAAATCATCAGCTAATTACATAGTGAGATTCCGTCAGTGTGTGATAAGTAAAACCAGTCAAGGAAAAAGGTGTAAAGTGAACAGAATCAGCTGTTTGGTAAGGCAGCCTGGCTGGATTCCCAGTACAGAAATCCCTGGTTGACTTGTTTTAACACTGCAATTTGAGTTCCAGAAATACAATTTGATAAGTCAGTCATCGTGTAGTACAAAAAGCTGGTACACTGGATTGGACTGAACACTGGATGTTATACGTGTTTTCTTGGAAACTCCATGAGTGAGGCAGTAAATTGGATTTGTACAATTCCAAGGACAGTCCAAACTGCCAACAGTAAACAAAAAGTACTTCTTCTGGATTCACATACTTCAGAGGACAAATAGAATAATGATTTGTAAACTCAAGTGCTGTGCATTTGCTGTGAAAGAAGTACACTTGCGTCGATCCACACGCAACACCTTTCCTACGTCAAATGCATGATCTGTCTGCAGGATGTATAGAGGTGGATTAATCGGCTCCTTCAATTTCATAATGTAAGCAAAAGAGATGACTGGACCTGAGAAAAACAGCGAGGGAAGTAAAAAAAAAACGTTTACACTCACCATGGTGTCTACATGTTTGAGAGGGATGTCGCTGCTGGGTGCCTGTTCAGAAAACACAAAGCAGAAAGCAAGATCAATATAACAACTAATACTTAAAACACTTAAAACTCACCAGCATGTGTACTGTTGAGCTGAGTCATGTCACGTCATCTGCTCTCATGCTATGTTGAAGCTACACTCAGCACCATTCTTTGCCCTAATGTGGCCTGGAGCAGAGTGGGGCTCCACCTTGAATGCGTGGGACCATCTATAATCCCTCTGTGTAAATATTTACACAAAGAGACAAGTCTGCTTCCATTAGCCAAGACCAGAGAGTCCATCCGTGGAACTCTCTTTTTTAACGCCATATACAGCTAAGGACAGAGAGAGAGAGAAGAAAGAGGATCGAGCTAACAGAGACAGAAGGGGAGAGAGAAATAGGGGACACTGATAAGAGAAAGAGAAAAGGAGGGAGAAAGGAAAGAGAATAAGGAGAAGGTGGATGTACAGTCGGGGGCAGGCTGGGGGTATAGAGGGAGAAAGATGGAGGTAAAGAGAGAGGTTCATGGTAGAGAGCAGAAGAAGAAAACACCAGAGCAGTCCATGATGTCATGAGCTTGTGTGGGCTCGGCTAACCGCAGACTACCACACATGCACAGATGTTACTAAATGAAGCATAAAAAATTTCAGTCTACGCAGTATTGAAAACACCAGCCGTGTCTATATGTAGCATCGAGGAAAGAAAATGACTAGTGGCACTTTTCATTGCTGCAAATCTTTATGTATTGTACATAGTACAATAAATGTGTGCATACTGACCGACTGGCCAGAAAGTCTGTAGAGTTGAAGTTTGATCTTTTGTGATCATTAATTGAGTAGTGTGTAGTGTATCATGGACTCCTGACTACTTTGCTGTCATAGAGATTTGATTAATTGTCAAAAAAGGGGCAGGGGGTGGTATTGATCGGTATTGATTGGTGGCAGTTTTTCAATATCTACTGACGAATTAAATTGTAAACTTTTATGAGATAAATGTACGCCCGTGGTGAGTGACTTTAAGGGTAAGGATGATGAATTATGATAACGGATCTGATGATGGATTTTTCATATTGTTCATCAAATCCCATGAAAAGACAAAAACTATCAATGTGTTAGCTTGTCTCTCAATATTTTCAGATTTCCCTACCATGTCTGTGGCTCTCAGTCCCCAAGCCCATATGTTCTTACTGGAGACATAATCTTTAAGAATTAGTCACAACTATACAGTCTCATTTTAATTTTCAATTCATTAGCAAAATAATTTGTTCAAACAGCTGGGCACTGTTGTTCTTCGCAAATATTACCCAAACAGGAGTAAATAATGCATTTGCTGGGGGTTATTTTCGGTAGCGGATTAATACACATTTGGTAAACTAGTAAGAATTTAAGGCAGCAGAATGGTGTCCGAATAAACTACAGTATGTGTTCATAGTAAGGAAAGAACATGTCACTCAGTGCAACAGTGTGGCTCATTGATGTGTTTTTAGACAACAATGGAGCTCTATGACAAGGAAGACAATATACCAGGCTTTGTAAACACAGACACACGGCACAATACTTGTTAGTAGGATCTATTCATTGTTGGTTTTGGCCCTTTCGTGGGATGTATTGACAATAAAAAGATTATAGAATTTCACTAGACAGATCCTTAAAAGTAAATATTCATTCATTCATTAACCATACTGCTTATCCCCAAGGGTCGCAGGGGGGGGCTGGAGCCAATCCCAGCTAACATTGGGCGAGAGGGAGGGAAACACCCTGGACTGGTCACCAGTCAATCGCAGGGCAGACAAACAGACATAAAAAATAAATACTGATAATCGTAATTTGGATCGAAGCACTTCATAATAGAAGGCTCCTACATGATTGTGGTCACTGGACAGTCCCACACAGAGAGCTGGGCTGTAACACCAAGGATGCTCTGCTGCTGTAGAAAAGGGAAATTACAGTCTGGAAATGCAGGCCTCAGAATGCCTGCATTTCCATACGCCCAGAGTAAACCACCAGCCAGGAAGAGAGCGAGAGAGTGAGACCTAAGAATCATTGTCACTTTACCCCTTTCTCCAACCTCACCGTTGACATACCAACATACAAACTTTGAAACAACCAAAAAGTAAAAAAATTGGGATTCAATTACCAATACAATGCCAAGGCAACACAGTTGGAAAATGTAAATTAACTTTCTCTACCAAGTAGACGTGTGTGGGTGATTGAAGGAAAAGGAAACACCAGACTAATGTTTGAGCATCTAAATGCCGAATTTGGATTTGCTCAGAGGCGAAAATGTGCCGCAGGAATTTTCACACAAATAGAGCCTATTGTGTGTACACCAAGAAAAACACGCACAGACACAAACAATTCTCATAATGATATATTCTAACATGTGCGTTTCCGTTTTGTACAATTGCAGCCAGATGGTCAGAATGTGTGTGTGTGTGTGTGTGAGAATAGCCGTTTCACAATTCAGAAAGCATGAGCAAGCCTGGGAAGTTGTGTGTCAGCAAAATAGTCCACAGAGGAAGTGTTTTGAGGATTGTCTTAGCACTCTTCAAAGGAAACATTTGAAGGAGAACTGTAGCACTGAGGCTAGTAATGGTATCAGAGACATCCTTTTTAAAACCATGACGATTCTTGCAAGCCATGCACAATAAATCTGTATCTTCTGTATCTGTATCTGTATCTTTGGAGCTGTGTGGATGCAGACCACCTGCTGCCCTTGCTCTTGCTCGGCAGCTGCTGCTGCTACTACTGCTACTGTTCTCATTAGTGTTGCTGTTGTTGTATTGCTACTATTAATTGATTATTTTAACATCAATGACATTGTAATTACATCTGTATGTGGAACTGTACTGTGCTACTGTGTGTTCTCTTTCATCCTGCTCTGACTCTCTCACTCCACCCACCCTCCCTCTCTCTCTATCTCTACCCAACCGGTCCACCCAGATTCTGGTTCTGCTCGAGGTTTCTGCCTGTTAAAAGGCAGTTTTTCCTTGCCACTTCCGCCTAGTGCTTGCTTATGGTGGAATTGTTGGGTCTATATATGTAGAGTTGGTCTAGACCTGCTCTATATTAACAAGAGCTATTAACTCTGTTATTATATGGTGCTATATAAATAATAATGCTTTGTCATAGTGAAGTTCAGATTCAAGGTCGATACATCAATCCCCAGCTATGTGTGTTTGTGTTCTGGTGAGAGACTCTGACATCCAAAACTGGAATCATACTCTTGAAAACAAAGTTGGCAAAAAAACAAACAGACACAGCCCAGTCAAATCGGCATGAACCATAAAATGGTAAATCCATTTGAATGGAGTCTCCGCATTCACAGAATCCGGTGAACAAAATCAATGCACATGAATCTTTCATGTCAAGTTCAACTTTGGCAATCAAATATGCACTGTTGGCCTATAGCAAGCTGTCTTGTAGGTGTTTTGAGGGGAACAGAGAGCTAGAACATCCAAAACAGGGCGAGGTATGGTAGTTTATTAGCTGTGATGATCCACCCAGTTCTATTTGACCTCCTCTGTTGGAGTATAAACCCCTCCACAAAAGAGCAACGGCTTGCAGACAGGAATCGATTGTACAAATACATCTCTTGAATAATCCGTGTGAGCTTTCTTGGTAGTATTTAGCACAGAGATCTTTTTCTTTCTTTAGTAACTCTTTATTGACCGGAACAATGTACAAACTGAGTACAAAATACCAGCCCTGCAAGTAGGCTCTACGTCACTGAGGTTCTAGCCCCATCTCTTTCTTGGAGACATTCAAATGAATTTAATTATGACAATCTGGTGTGACCAAGTCTTAAGGCTGCAGAATTGCATGAAATCATCTGTCTATCCATCTATCTATCTATTTAATCAAACCAAGCACTCCTAATTAAACAGTTTGGTGTGAAGGGTTGATGTGACAGCCCCATACCAGTCAAGAAAATCCAATAAATATATCTATTCAAATACACAATGTGTATATAATTTGAATTTTCCAACTTTAGAGCCCCTTAGTGATTATACCACTGTGGCAGACTGTGTAATGCACACCAGAGTCCTGAATGAATGAGTGAATCATCTCATCATCATGTTTCTCATGTTTGTCCAGACTTATGCAGCCAATCTGTAATGATACAGCACAATTGATTTTCTGTCCAACAGCTGAAGACGGTGCCTGAATGTAGTGTGGCACAACAGCGAATGTCAGCCACACAACCACAGAGTGTTGCCGACTGTTCAAGTACATCAGTGTGGTGTTTAAACATAATTATAAAAGATGCTAGAGTACAGGTAAAGTAAAAATATATATTAGCTATTAAAATAGATGCTACAAAACCATTACTTAAAAATTTAAAACCCAGGCAGGGATGGCTGGTATCAATGGGCTAAGAGGGCTCAGCCCTCCCTATCCTTTACAATAAATAAATAATAATATAATTGTAAAAAACCTTAAAACAGATCGTCTTCAATTTGGTGGGACCTAGAGCAGCAACAGAACCAAATAGTCACAAGAAAAACACAGGAAATGGAAAGAAAAACACAGGATATATTGAAATGGGCTTATTTTTACAGCCCAAACTCAGCGGCATCAGCGTCCAATCAGATTCGTGTTAAGTGAGTGACAGGTGTCGTGGCACGCCCCCTTGATTTGCTGGGCATTTGGGCTAAATTCTTTCAGCCCAGA
>JAVQJF010009333.1:0-11167 GCA_036023855.1 Gadopsis marmoratus | reverse complement strand
CCGGGCTCCACATGTGCAGTGTTTGGCCTGGGAGCTGTGGGTTTGGCTGCAGTCATGGGCTGCAAGGCTGCAGGAGCCAAGAGGATTATCGCTGTTGACATCAATCCAGAGAAATTTGAAAAGGCCAAGGTGTTTGGCGCAACCGACTTCCTGAACCCCAAGGATCACAGTGAACCCGTCAGTAAAGTGCTGGCTGAAATGACCAATGGAGGAGTGGATTTCTCCCTGGAATGTGTCGGGAATGTGGGAGTCATGGTGAGGCAGAGCTTTGCATAAAGATTGGATGTAAATTGGCTCAAAAGGCTTGTGTTAAATATTCTTTCCCAAGAACAAGTGCTACCTAAATATTAATGCACACATTTTCTCAGCTACTCTGGGGATTTAAAACCCTTTGGTTTACAAGCCTTCTGTCTCTGTGCTGTTCCTCCATCTAGCGCAGTGCCTTGGAGTCTTGTGTGAAAGGTTGGGGCGTCAGCGTCCTGGTTGGCTGGACAGACATGTATGACGTTGCTACCCGACCCATTCAGCTCATCGCTGGGCGCACGTGGAAGGGCTCACTGTTTGGAGGTGAGACACCTGTCAGCCAGTCAAAAATGACCATCCTTGCTAACTAATGACACTACTGTAGGTTGTACTATTTTATTGGTCATCAATCTCAAGAGTCTTAAGTGGAGCAACAGTGGAACTTGGATTGAGTTCATCTAAGCTAATAAGGTATGTTAAGGTAAGGTAAACTTTATTTATAGAGCGCCTTTCGAAACACAAGGTTACAAGGTGCTGTACAATAGCAAATTAGAACAATAAAAGATCAGTGATACAATTTAAAACAAAATATAAAATATAAAAATATATATATGCACACTTGCCAGTTGTCAAAAGGCCCCAGCAAATTAACAAAATATAAAAGTAAATCAACACACGCACACATGCACACACGCATACATGCACGCATACATGTATGCATGCACACACGCATGCATACATGCATACATATACATCCAGATACACATGTAGATACATATACATATGCATCATTAAACACAGGTAATTGTGCACATGCAAACCAATACATATACACATAAAAATAGAAGCATGCAGGTTAAAACAAGACCATAATAAAAGATACTATATATAAGAGATAATGTAACTGTTCGGGCATGTATACAACTCACAACTCAAAGTATTTGCGAAAGGGTGAGTTTGTAGCCATTTTTAAAAAATATCCACAGATCCACATTTTTTATTTCTAATGGGAGACGGTTCCAGAGAGTAGGGCCTACCACGGCAAATGCTCTGTCCCCCTTAGTTTTTAATCTAGTTTTAGGAACAACCAAGAGGCTACGCAAAAGAATTGAGTGGTCGATGGTGTCGAAAGCCGCACTTAGGTGTAGTTCTGTGCTACGTTTTGAACGAAAACCAGATTGGAATTTATCAAACAGGTCATTTTTATCTAGTATATGAAGGAGCTGCATACTAAGTACTTTCTCCAGAATTTTGGATATGAACGGGAGTTTCGAAATAGGTCTATAATTGATGGGGAGCGATGGGTCAAGGTTAGGCTTTTTTAACAGAGGCTGAATGATGTCATGTTTAAAATAATTGGGTACACTGCTGGAGCAAAGAGAGCTATTTACTATAGATAAAAAATAAGGACCTAGTGAGTAGAACACTTCCTTAAGAAGAGAAGTAGGAATAATATCAAGAGGGACTGGTAGAGGTACGCATTTAGGATACCACAGTTGAGAGTTCCTCCAGAGAGACTGGACTGAACCGGTCCAATCGCGATACCTTGGCTGGACAGTCAAGCAAAGTGGCAGGCAAAGGTTGTATGTTGCACCTTATGTTGGTGACCTTACTTATAAAAAATGACAAAAACATTTCACAGTCATTGTTTGAGCCAATCTTTATAGGTGCGGGTGTAGGCTTCAACAGTCTATCAATTGTACTGAACTAAACAGCATAGTTTTTTCTATTGGATTGAATCATTTTATGACTTTCATCATATAAATTGGGAGAAGTTCCTTCAAAAAATTTAAATGAACCAATAGTTTAGTGTTTTTCCACCTAACAAGCAGCCAGAAAGGACATAGCGTTTTGGGATTAGTTTAACGGTGTCATCAATGATCCGTAATGATCTGGCTTGTTAGAGGCACGTTTGTGCAGTGTGCGTTTGGTATTTATGGTACAGTATTAATTCCTGCATGGCTCTTTTAGTGTTTGTGTATCAGCCACTGTAACGTTAGCATAATGGCTTCTGATTTCGAAGAGTCCATGCTAGAAATTGAGGATATGATTGGCAACCAAAGGCATTTCTCGTACTGTGTGTATGGCCTGTAAGAAATCCATATAAAATGTGAACTGTGAACTCCATATAAAATGGCAGTGTTGTGAACAATAAATTCAAATTGTGCTGACAGGGCAATCTGTAGGCTCAGCTGAGCCGAGTTGCTTTTAAGGCTCAGCGCTGTAATGAACCAAAAGGCTGTAGGCTACATCTGCAATCATTCAACTAGTATTATTAAGATCATTTGTGTGTGTTCTTTGTGTATCAGGCTTTAAGAGTAAGGATGGCGTTCCTCAGATGGTTAAAGCCTACCTGGACAAGAAGGTGAAGCTGGATGAGTTCATCACTCACAACATGACCTTGGTACAGGTCAATGATGCCATTGACCTGATGAAGCGTGGTGAATGGTAAACTTACAAACTACTTTCTCCACCATTCGTGATTTACTAAATAGATACACAGATGAAGAATTGATAAGTCCTCTTATTTCTGTTTTGTTTTTGCTCCACAGCATCCGGACGGTCCTGAGTGTTTCTCCACAATAACGCCATTGTGCTGCTTTCAATGATGTCAAAATCATGTAATGATCTGCAGATGTGTTGTACCAAATTGATTCAAATATTCATACAGAATACAATGCACATAATAAAGAGTTTGTATTATGCACAGCATAATTACCTAACCTTGAACAACCTATTCAGGTAATAGACTGTTCCTTGGATGTTTACATGCTCCAGCCCAGAGGTGCAGTAGCATGGGAGGCTGGGAAACCCCCCATGGTATAGGACGTGGAGGTGCACCTCAAGTTAAAGAATTCATTAAAATTCACTAATCAAATAAGATGGGTTTACTAATAAAGTTGGACTGAACTCTCGGTTATGGTCAGATAAAGGCGATGCTGCGATTATGGAAGTTGTAAAACTCATCTGTCTAATTGTGGGAGCCAAGTTACTTTTAAATATGTTTTAGTTCAATAAATAAACACAGTCTGTGTTTTGCTGTAAGCTTTCTGTTAGAACGGTGATGTAGGTTGCCATCACTTTAAGTAGCTATCGAGGTGTATGGACTTAATTATAAATAAATTAATACCACTCACATGTCTTTACAGCAAATATGTAGCTGCTGCTTAGGTTAGCATAAAGACTGGAAACGGAGAAACAGCTTGCCTGACGCTGCTCAGCACACAACCCCTCGTAAAATTGTTAATTGTCGTATATACACTCCGGTTTCTGTACAGATTAAACAAGATATAACGTGTTAATTATTGAGATTTACAGGTGGTGGTAGGTGGATTTTGTTACCTTTGGACAGATTCCAGAGCCAAACTGAAAAATGTACGTAGCCTACACATCAAATCAAATTTTCCTGAAGATGGTTTGTGTCCTTTTAGGCAGTTCTTATCACACTGATGTTTGTTCAAGTGTTAATTTTTCTGATCAGTTTGGTTTGAATTAGTTATTTGATGCTGTAAAAGGGGGGTGAGACGTCATGATCAACAACTGTGAGTGTTTTAACTTGCTTATGTTTTTGGTTTTGGAAAGGTGAAAAATAATGACATCAACCTCCAAACTCTTTGTATAGAGAGTATACAACTATGCAGGGGCCAAATGGATCTTACTAGTGTTCCATGCACACTGTATTTTGAGATATCCAATGTGTGAGACCCTGCTGTTCTCATGTACAATTGTATAGAGGAGGGCCTTAACTAATGCACACATTTTACATACCTTCAACTGTATTTAGGTTTAGTTACAATTATAATTCAAGATGTCCAGTGAATTCAGACAAAATGACTTCAAAATAAAATCTTGAGTAGTGGTTAGATTTTGCAAATCAAAAAATGTAAGTGGTTATGTCTGTTATTTGCTACCGCAGTCTTTTGTCTCTTTTGCGTTCTGTGTATCACATTAATAAGACTTATAATAGACTCCTGACAAAACTTTTACTTGTCTGCGAAAAGAAAAAAAAACATGGCCTCTCGGGGGGGGAATTATTACAAAATCCTGTCTCACACCTCTCATCACATCTCAGCTTTGTCCTCAACTGAGGGCAGCAGTGACGCACAAGGCCTGTGACAGACACAACCCAGAGGGACAGTACAGTGCTACGCACATTAACATAACAAACAACTTCATAATGTGTCTTAAGTCAACACTTACCATTCTCCAGTATTCATGAGATCAAAACGATCGTTCAATTCAATTCAATTTTATTTTTATAGCGCTATATCATAACAGAGTTATCTCATAGGTGGGCGGTCATCTGCCTCGACTGGTTGGGTAGAGAGAGAAAAAAAGATATAGAGACAGGGGGGGGTAGAGTGAGAGCAGGATGAAAGTGAACACACAGTAGCACAGTACAATTCCACATACAGATGTAAAGCAATGGCAGTTACAATGTTATTGATGTTAAAATAAACCCTGCCCTGCTCCGCCTCTCCCCCTTCCCCCTCTATCCTCACTGTCACTGCTTTCTTCCAGTAGAGCTGCATAAGTCCTGAAATGAAAAAAAAAAGGAAATGTATAGAATGGCTAGTTTTATTGTGATGCCTTCCATATTTGAGGGATGCTGACCGACATTAACAGTGAAATACAAAATGGTGAGCTGTAATGATAAAGCAAGGTAAACTACAATGATGCACATTGGGGCCTCGGCATAAAAGTCTGGCTCCACCCTCGGCCAAATCTTTTGTTGGACCAGGAAGGAGCGCTCAGCCAGGTAAGTTAGAACTGTAATTGTGTGGCCGCAGCCATCACACTGACCCTAGTTTAATATTATTGTTGCCTAAACCCACTACCAGAGCCATTCAGTACAGTAGCGTTAGTTGACAATAAAACAGTCTCATCTATATTATGTTGAAATATTAACGCATCAATTCAGCTATCACATCAATACTGAACATCTAGTTCACTTACCGTTGGAGTCATCATTGACGTGGCTCAGAACCCCTCCGGATGGGCCAGATGTCCGTCAGGATCCTCCGCTCGCCTTGAACTAATTGTATCTTATAATTTTCTAAAACACTATTAAAAAAATCAGCTGAGACCTATATTCTTCTAAACATTATTGAAAAATCAACTGAGTCCAAAAGAGTTCAAAATGAATAGTTTAGTGTCAATTCAATAATACAGTAACACCCGAGTTACAACTGAACTCGTACAATCATACACACACTTTTACACACGTCCCTTTTATACCCACACTTTTATACCCTCCCTTCCAAGCCCGAGTCGGGGACCTCCTTGAGAAAAGGGTTACCTCATACTCCATTACTCCCGTGATTCCCACACATTTGCCTCTGTTCATACCTTATTGTTTCTGAAGTGACCTTCAACTAGAAAAATAAAAAATGTGCTACCCCACTCTAAGTTCCTTGTTCAGTCTCTATGTGTTCACAGGTTTTATCTGTGTATTCTCGCAGGTTTGTGTACTCTCACAGATTTTATCTGTGTCTTCTCAGTCTGTATTCTGACTCCCCATATTCTCCCACTACTTCTTTCCCACAATTCGGTCATCTCTCTCCTCTCTGCTTGGTGTGACTCTGCCATCTTCTCTGTGCGCCCGTGTGTCTGACCTAGTGCATTATTTCACGATTTAATGGTGTCTCATACTAACAATGATTTCATCAGTTCTTGATTATGACAATGATTTAAATGATATATATAATAAAAAAATGTCCCACATCATCCAGCAAATTTAGCTTTGAAACTGCTGAGCCTCTCAGTGAAAACTAGACAAATGGTGATTGATAAAGTTGGATAGCTAACGTTAGCTAATGAAGAAGTGTCCTATAAATGCAGTCAATGTGTCATGCAACAACAATGGATTAGTTCAAAGTCACTAACCAACATTGAGCAAGCTAGCAAGCTGACAATGACATTCAAACTCAAAATAACATTAGTCAAACTACAATAAAAGTGTAACATGACTTACATCATCTGGCAACATGACGCTGGTCGATCACGTTCAGTGTGTGTAAATCATGTCACTGTTTTGGTCGATGCTCGCTCGCGCATACTGTGTGCAAGCACGAGAATGAGCAACAACGCTGATTGCAATGATCTTAGCGGCCAAAGGTGTCACTTTAAACAACGAATTTCTGAAAACTCCACAAAGCTCCTTTAAATGATAATCATATGGCAGGTCCTTCCTTCCTGCTGCTGTCAGACTCTACAATCAGCACTGCTCCCAGTAGCCCACACATCCAGGACTGTGAACTGACTCATACAATGTGCAATACCAATATTCATATCTGCAATAATGTAAACTCTAGAGTTTTTGTATATATACATGTATTTTTTACCTTCTATTTTTTTTCTTTGCATCCTATAATTATTTACTACCTGTTGCTCTGTTTTGCACTATCACCTTTGCTGCTGTAACACTGAAATTTCCCCACTGAGGGACTAATAAAGGATTATCTTATCTTATATTTTTAAGACCTGACAACTTCTACTCTTTGTTTATGACAAAGAATCTAAATTGGCATTTGTACAGTGCAGTGTTAAAGCACTAATCTGATCCATGCTCAATCCCTTTAACTTGATGAATAACTGATTAACTTCTGATAAATGGTATTATTTTCACAACATGTGACCAGAAATAACAGAGTGCAAAATAACTGATAGTGTTGGACTGTAAATATACTGAATGAGGAAAAGTTAACCACAGACATGCATTTTATAGGTGCTGACTAGTACCTATAAGCTGTAGATTATTCACTTACTTTTAAAGTAGCTTATCTGAGCTGGTATTACATTCTTATCAGTGATTGAAGCTCAATGTTTGCCTTGGCTTAGCTCGTTTACTTTATCATGAGAAGGAAAAACGTCCACATGACCAACAAAGGATAAAACAAAGTCATTTATATTCCACAGTTATGTAGAATATTTTTACAGGAGTATTCAAAGTTAAGTTCTCCTACTCTGTAAACTGTACTACGGTAAGAAACCCCTGTGGCTTGGTCAATACTTCAGCCTCAACTGAACAAAAACATGTCCTAACTGATCCACCTCAATGAGCACGAGAGACCTATTTCTTTTAAGGTCTGGTGGAGATTTGAAAGTGATTGTTATATCAACAAAAAAAAGTAAAAAGACATTTACACAATACTTGTTTATTCCGCACAGGCTTCACATCTGTTATCTAGATTTGAGTAAGACAAAGTCCCTGCACATCTTAATGGATGCAGAGTCCAGGATCAAGTCTCCGCCCCACTCCTGTGCTGCAGCTGCAGTCTTCTCTTAACTCCTCTCACGCTTGTTTGCTCTTGTCTTTGCAGCAAAAATGGCCACAACTGGAAAGGTATGTATCATCCAACATGTGGACAATAAATAAGCAATTCAGTGCTTTCTTGTACAGCGTTTTATTGTGTGTATATATAGTGCAGGTAAAAGGCATATTTCACTAAAACTAGTTAAAAACCTTCATGTTACTGCAGTAAAATGTGTGATTGTTATGTAATAGCTCCATTTTAGGGATAAAGGTATTTCTGTCTCTGTACATCGTCTACCTCATTGAACTATTCCATGTTCTGTTTGACTTGGCACACAGTTTCAAACTACGCAGTCAGTTATATAAACTGTTATTATCTTGGCAGAAATGTGGGGGCTAGAATAGCGGAAGCCCAACATCATATTTCCACAGTGGAGTAAAGACATACTTCAAGACACAACACTTACTTGATTTATCAAATCTGGGTATAACTGATTTACTCTTCGACTCCGTGTTTATTGGCAGATCGCAATCCAACTTTACAGGTGCATACCGACTTACTGTAACGGAGTGTGCAGATTCATGGCGTTGTATCAGCTGAGTTTGACACTTAAAGCAGGAGAGACCGCCTTTCCAGTTCAAACTGCCCTATCGGGGCAGAACTCTAGAATGGACAGGCTTCAATACATTCTTCAACAGGTTAAGATAAATACTGTACATTCACTACAAACAGATTATGTGTACGTCATTCAGCATTTATCTTAATTGGCTGGTATGACACAATACCTTAAAGAAATCAAAGAAAACATTGTTAGAGAGAATATTCACCTTTCTTAAAGGTACTGTATGTAACTTTTTACATAAGTCTTTAAGTATTAATCCCTTTATATTGCCTGTGTGTGAACAGACCACAACGAAACTTAAAAAATGACTCCACACAGCCCCTTTAACAAAAAGGCTTGAGCAAATCGTGATGGAGTTTGGACTACCTCATACAGGGGCGTTGTGAAACCCATTTGTTTGCTTGACATGGTACTTTTGTTTTTTAAATGGGCTTCTAGATGAGTGTTTGCCTTAAATTATAGCACAGAACACATTTCATCCTGGATCTTGCTGATGTAACATGTGGCCTTTTCACACAAACAAACACAAAATTGGGGAATACATTGCTTTGCCCATCTCCTTCTTCACTCAGAGCTGTGTGAGATTCAGGAGAATTGAGTATACAAAGTGCCTCAACACAAGGGTCTGTGTTGTGGCTCTTTTATGGAAACCTACCCTAGTATGGATTGCTGTACCAGTGGCAGTCCCCAGTAGTATTTGTCATACCTCATGCCGAGTAATATTACATGGTGTCCCTGCCCTCTACTGTAGGTCATCAAGTGTAAGGCAGCAGTGGCCTGGGAGCCCAACAAGCCTCTGGTGATTGAGGAGATAGAGGTAGCCCCTCCCCAGGCCAACGAGGTCCGCATCAAGGTGAGAGGCATCCGCTAGCAGAACACACACACACACTCTTCTCTGCAGCAGTCTGTTTGTCGCACATTTGTAGTCACAGAGGTAAAAATCCTAAAAAGCTTAGTGCAGCTCATAAGATCCATTAAGTGATATGTATGATATTAACATCAAATAAACCTGTCAAAATCATGTAAAAGTGTTGCTAGTGTTGCTGAACCCACTCAGAGTGAACACTTACACGTCTGTCTGTCTTCTTAAACGTCTGTTGTATTCCTTGTTTGGTTACTGTCTCCGGTGCAGATTGTGGCAACTGCGGTGTGCCATTCGGACCTGTACCACCTTTATGAGAGTATGCCTAAAAATGGTTTCCCAACAGTCCTCGGCCACGAGGCAGCCGGCATCGTCGAGAGCGTCGGGACTGGAGTCACTGAATTTCAGCCAGGTTAGTTTTGAATGGTAGAATATTTTGGGATATACAGTATGCTTATTTGCTTTCTTTCTGACAAAAAAATGTGATAATTATGTAGTATGTCTGTGTTGAGTATGGAGCTGGGCCATGTCTAGGTTTGCTAAACTTAGCATAAAGACTGGAAACAGATAACATGGCTCTGTCCTAAGTTCAGAAGCACAGTGACTAATGCGGCTGTAACTTTATATAAAAAATTCGAACTTTTGTTCAAACCTGGGTAAAAAATGTCGTATTCCAACAACCAATGACCTGTTCTAATTTAAAATGTACAGTCTAAAAGCGCAGCAGACCCTTTGAAGTAGGTTGCCTTGTGGTGCAGCTGAGGGCGCACTTAAAATTCACTATCAGCTTAACTTTTTACATGACCTTTTGGCCTATCACAAAAAAAGCTAATAAAGATGGAGAAGGACACAACCGAGCAAAGCTGTGCCAACTGAATAATCACGACACCAAAGCATCTGAGAAGCAGAGAATAGAAGATTTTTCTACACTGTAGATGGCAAAACTGCCAACTGACCAGTCAGGTCCATAAGTATTTGGACAGTGACACAATTATGCCTCTGTACACCATCACAGTGGATTTGAAGTGAAGCAATCAAGATGTGAACTGTAGACATTCAACTTTAATTCAAGGGATTTAACAAAAATATCACATTAACCGTTTAGGAATTGCAGCCCTTTTTGCACATAGTCCCCCATTTTCAGAGGCTCAAAAGTACCTGGACAAGCTAACATAATTGTGAATATAAGGATTGATTTTAATACTTGATTGAAAATCGTTTGCAGTCAGTGACTGCCTGAAACCTGGAACCCATGGACATCGCCAAATGCTGAGTTTCTCCTTAAGAGATGCTTTGCCAGGCTTTTACTGCAGCTGCCTTCAGTTGCTGCTTGTTTGTGGGTCTTTTTGCCTTCAGTTATGTCTTGCATGCTCAATTGGGTTGAGGTCAGGTGACTGACTCAAAAATTACATGTTAGGCGTTCAAACTGAAATGAAATGTAAAAACACATAATTCCAACACTTGGCCTAAATTTCATCTGACTGTCACTTGGTAACATTGTTTTTGTCTTTCAGGAGACAAGGTCATCCCTCTGTTCATCTCCCAGTGTGGAGAATGTCGCTTCTGTGAGAGTCCTAAGACCAACCAGTGCGAGAAGGCATGGTGAGCTCAATAAGCACTTATCTGCTGTTATCCACTCCATTCTCTGGGATCTCATGACTTTATCAGTGAAGCAACTTTACAATAAGCGCTGTCACAGGAAAGGTGTGTTAAATCTTTGAATTTTATTTCATTATATACATATTGCAAGTAGGTCCACTGCGTGTCTTGCTCATGCCCAGGACAAGATGATCTCCAAAGCCCCCCCAACAAATTATTCCATCAGATTATTATATTAGATTAAAGGTTAGGGGGACCTTTTCCCTCGACCCAGGTCCCGAACACAACTATCTATTGGTGGCCCTGATTGCAAGTATTCAGAGAACCTTCTAACAGGACAAGAGCATATTTAGTTTCAGGTTTTTTACATCAAAAATTATATTGTTCAGGTACAGTTCTCCTAATGATGGGATGGAATCCATAGACTCCAGGTTCACCTGTAATGGGAAGAAGCTGCTGCAGTTTGTGGGAACCAGTACCTTCTCTCAGTACACTGTGGTTAACCAGATGGCTGTAGCCAAGATCGACCCCGCTGCTCCTCTGGACAAAGTCTGTCTCCTTGGATGTGGGATCTGCACAGGATAT